>JAQGCC010000865.1:0-29107 GCA_034698905.1 Xestoiulus laeticollis
AACAAACTATGAGAATCCATAGAAACAAACTATGAGAATCCATAGAAACAAACTATGAGAATCCATAGAAACAAACTATGAGAATCCATAGAAACAAACTGTGAGAATCCATAGAAACAAACTGTGAGAATCCATAGAAACAAACTGTGAGAATCCATAAAGACAAACTATGAGAATCCGTTGGAGAATTCATTAAATTTAGAATCTATATATAGATAATTATACATGTACATACTAGTATTTTACAATGAAATTTTTCGTATAGGCAACATTTTCGACAAAGTCATTAGAGAAAGCCTTTTGAACTCACGGCATGGAATGTAATTAAAACTGATTTTGGTCCTAAAACCCCCACCCACAATCAACAACAATAATAATGCTGTTAAAGATAGTGTTGTCTTATTATATCAATTTCTATCAAGATTAATTTATTGACACCCATCCTACCGAGTGTATTCAAATTCTGATTTCCAAAACCGGGTTTTTATTTGTTGTCGCTCTGTTTGATCAAATCCAGCAAATCCAACGTGGATGGGAAAACTGCTCTAGCATGTCTAATCTTATATTTTTGGTCGCTAGGCTTAATTAACGTTTTTTGTTAAAAAAAAGGCGGGTGAGAGGAGGATTTTAAAAGCACACCCGGATAGAATATTAATGGCGCGTTTAAAAGTGGTACTAGGAAGCCATTGTTGTCTTCTCATTGTCACGATTGTAGAATCTATAATAGTTGGAATACGAGCAGAATTTTAATGCAAAAAGTTCCATTTTTGTGAAACCCTAATGCCCCAGTCAACCGTGAATATCACGTCTTGACCCTTGATGATGTACGGGTGAACCTGTTAGGGCTCCTATTGTCGAATTTTGGCTGTGAACACAAAAAAGGACGTTCCCAACAAGAGGCTCCTCTGCAGCTTCTCCTTTATCTTGTCAGACTCTATATTGTCCAAGAAGCAATGCTAGGATGAAAACGCTCGCAACTCTGGTCAGATTTTTATCGAGCACCTCATTGAATTTTAATTCTTACCTAGATTTCAAGATGTTTTTTGAGGGCTCAGAGAGATGTTTATAAGATTATGAATGCGGTAAACCGCTGAAGTTGCCCCAGTCTTGAAATTGGGTTTCTATGAGTATAGGGTTTGTAAAAACGTATATACGAGGAGCCCTATGTGTGTGTCAATGATGGTAAAAAAGTGTCTGGCAAAAAATTTCACGCTTTGAAGGTCAGCCACACAAGGGAATATTTATTATTAAATTTTAGCCGATTTTGGAAACACCAGTAAACGTTTATACGTGTACACTGTATATGCAATTTCCAATAATATTCATACATTACATTACTGAGAATTAACTACTGATAGATTTTCAACGGCACTATTGCCGAAAATAACTATTACGTGTATATTAAGTTTAAATTTCGCTTTTATAACATTCAGTTGTTGATTTTCTCACAATATTCACAAACCATGTTAATGAAAGTATGACCACATTATTTTATAAAGCAGATATTCTGTTTTCTCTTATTTTTTTAAAGTTGTAATATTTGTGTCTTGTGATGTGAACTTGTTAAGGTGTCTCTTGCCCTCATACGAATTCGATATAATGTACATGTACCAATGAGTGACCTAGAAGAAGTCATGAATATCATTGAAATGAAGAGGGAAAATCACATGAATGTGGAAACGGTTTTTTTTTTACTTTGACGTTTTTTTACATCCCAATTTCTTTGTGGATTTTCCTTTCGTGAATGATATCCATTTGGATTGACGGTGGGATTAACGTCTCTGATGCACGGATCAGTCGTTTAAATTGTAAAAAAAGGTAGACAAGAATTCAGAAAAGAAATTGGAGGGTGAGGGACTTCTTCAGGACAGGCTTTGGAACAACTAATGCTTGAACCCAATTTTTTAACCACGACATTATTCATTAAGTTTGCAGTAATCCTGTGCTCTGTGCAATTTCGAAATCACATTTTGGCTTACTTTTGATTAATTTGTTGTTTGATAGAAGTATAATCATAAGACATGATCATCGGCCGAACATGTACATGTAATTTACTTCATGGTACCATACTTGTAGTACGTGCCACACAAAAGGACAAAATTATTACATTGATGTAGACTTGGAGCTCTATTGTTCTGTGGGTTTTTATTGAGAACATGTTCACAGATCTAAGATGCTGTATAAGGCACCTATCTCAGGTCGCTAATTTGAGTTCTCCATGTGAACTTTGTGGTTTACAGAAAACAATAAAATCAACAATTCTCTTGTTGTCAATGCAGATCTCACAAACTAATCAGGCTATCCCAAGCTTTGAATTCCCAAGTGTAATTTACATGTATAAAGATGCTTCTACAATTTGTACAGGTTTCTTATAAAAATCGGCGTCGACTTTGTTCCTTCCTCATTCCTTTCCCCATCCTTAATGTACTGCTTTAGATGCCTTTGGGCCTCTAAATTTTACCCAATAAAAATAATACATGTAATTTGTAGCACCAAGGTTTTGATCAGTTGACCTTATTGTACAAAAAAACCTGAAAGAACAACTTGTAGTTTTATATCAGGTAAAATACATGCTTATAAAGTCACACGAATTGATAAAATGCAATATAAAATAATATAAATGGTAATTGTTTTGATGTTCCGACCTTGTAACATGGACTATTGCAATGGATGTAAAATGGGCATAAATCGACAACTGTTCACAAGGTTATTTTATTCAATTCAATTTATGTGCCAAGATACTATACTGTATGTGTATTTAAAAAAATGCATGCTGAAATCATCACAATGAACACTTGACATTGTAGTCAACACCTGTAAGGGCACTTTATTAGCGCAATGATGTTTGCCTATGAAATATACAATTGTTTGCTGTAAACAAGTGGCGATGAGTATTGTAGTTTATGAAATCAATTTTATTGAACAAGATGGCGCAGTGATGAATTATTAAGTATTCAATGGCTTAATCCAGTGAGTTGCAATGGCACGTCATGCATGAATTTCGCTTTGTCCTTGTTGAAAAAGTTTCTATATACAGTATGGAAGCATATAAAAGTTTTATAATCTTTTTTTAGGAATTATAGTACTGTAGTATATAACTAGAACGTGTTAAAATAATTTATGACGTAATAATTACTATTTTAGTCAGCACTACCATCTGGATTGTATGCTTAACACTAGTTTTAATAAATCGTTACTTTAATTTTATGTTGATTTCATGGGGACTCCATGGTGGCAGTTTCTAAACAGATTTTATTTAAAATAAAGTTTGCAAAACTTTGCTATCAGCAGTGGAAATTTTATCCCCAAAATGAAGCTGTTAAGGATTTTTTGTGCTTGACATCAACATTGTTAATATAAAAATACATGTTTTTTGAACTGTGTTTGCGATCCCTTCAGTTATTTCCTAATGTCACATCACAGGTCATTATCCAACTCTTAAATCTAACTCACACAAGCACAATTTGATAGGATGGGGAGGGATTAAAGTCATGATTTTGCAGAAAAAAATTCTATAACATCAATTCAGCTTTTAAGATCATGGTATATCATTTCTCACGAAAAGACAATGCCAGCTTCAAATAAGCCAAAAAGGTCCTTTTCCAAAACCCTGCAACAAAGCAAAAGGTGCAACAAGTGCTGACTTTTTTATTTTGCAAAAAAAATAGTGATAAGAAAGTGTATGCCAGTGAACACTTTCCGCCTAGGGTTTCTCAATGCTTTGAATCTGTCCCCCCTAATACATGGCATAACAATGACGTCGAGCCATCCTCTGTTGCATCATCCATCATCACCTCCAGCCCTCAATGACAATTGGGACCTTAGGGCCCAATGCCCATGGCACATGGATTGTACAATGCACCACACGTTTGGTACTGGCCAAGGCAGGGAAGCCCAGGAACAAGGCCCTCTGAAAAGGTGTCCTCTCCCCCGAAAAAGAACTGATTGTACTTCATCAATAAAATAAACCGGCATGAATGGAACGTAATACGCAGCCAATACATCGTTAGGATGTTATAAGAAAAGATTCGGGCCAAGTCGTTCTCTGGTTAGCATATTTCGCACATGGGTCATTTGCCTAGAATGTCAGCTCCTAACAGGCATGGGCCCAGGTGAGTTCATACTTTTCAAGACATGCTGCTTATTCATACTTAAGATCTATCTGCCATGATAGGTCAATAAACGCAGGTAAACTAAGTTGTCTAACTGCAGTTGAGGTACATTAATGTAAAACTATGTGTTAACAACATCACCTGTTGTGCCCCAACTTTTCAGCGGATCAATTATATCATGTATTTCCTTTATTGAAAAATTCTTCATCTGCCAGCTGTATCCATCTGATGTCTCCAGAATGCAAGTTCAGAAATTATGGAAATATTGGACACTAAATTGTCTTTCCTAAAGTGGCTAATTTCATAATTTTGAAAGTTTTTGAAAGGGATATTGTTTCCAACTTAATATATATGATGGCACTTTGGTTTATATACACTGTAATAAGTATTTCGATAACTAAATTAGTTTTATTCACTTTCCAATTATAATTTGCAGCATGCCTTGACTTGATTGTCATTGGCAACTGTCCTAAATGAATGACCAAATGAAAAACCGTGACCATTGGTTTTTTTATGGAAAACCCACGAAAATCCTCGAAAAAATGTGTACCACTGTAATGACGATTTTCAATTTTCGTTAGGGGCCGTCCATAAATTATGTCAACAGCTGTGGTGGCGGGTTAGGGCTCAGTTGACGTCAACAAGGAATGGAATTTTTACAGATGCTCTTTAACTTGTTCTCTTCAATAGAATAAAATAAATGTCGTTATTAATACAAGCCACTGTGAAGCATATTTTATGTATTCAGTCAACTTCTTTACATATTTTGTATTGATTTTGATTTTTAAACTAAGGTGTTCCTTGGTATTCGGGATCCGCGCCAATACATTATTCACGTGTTTAGACAAATTTATTAAACTTGTTGACGTATATAGGGGGGTAACTGGAATAACTATTGTTGATTTTGCGGGAGGGAGAGTGGTCAATTTTTGGCCAAATTTTGTTGACGTCATTTATGAACGGCCCCTTAGCGAATGACCAAAAAAGTGGACGTCCATCCACTTCCCAATGGTTTTTGAATTTGGAACTGGCTGCCTTGTTAACCCGAAATTTCTCGAAATTGTAAGGGCAGACATATTTTTCTTGCACTTCGAACAGTCACCTTTCACGTCACACAGTAGGCTATGTGGTAATGTTCAAGATGAAGACGTCCAAGATGTGGTCAAAAGTTGTCTTTATCTGCAAGGGTAGTTATTCAACAGACTTATGTCCATCATTTTAAAGTGATACAGTACTTGGTTACTTGCATGTAGACTTGTGTTGTGTATTGAAATGCCGGAAAGGAAGGATGAGTGGATGCCAATGACAACCAAAAGCAAGTTTCATCAATAATGGTTTGTCCACTTGCCCGAGCAACGCGGTCCTGCACGTCTTACCTGCACACCTGTTGAAATGGGCGCTTTTTCTTGGTGCGCTTAGCGCTGCGTATTGTCCTGGAACAAGGCTTGGATTGGCTGCTTCTGTTTGGCCATCCCCATCTCGCATTTTTATTTCGATGTCATCTGGATTGAAGCTCGCCCCTGAGGGAACTCTGGATTGGGATATCACCGTTTGTCAAGGCTCAATTGTTAAGCGCTACAGAAATCCGACTCGTGTGTTTACATGTCGCTAGTGTGCGTTACAGGACTAGTGTATACGTCAATTTCAACTTGTTGCATTTGTGCCACGGAGGCTGTGATGTGATTCGGAAACGCGTGACATCGCCATTCTGTGATTTAATCTGATTGAAACTTTGAATTAAGAATTTAATTAAACGGTAAGACTTTTTTTTTTCTGAATGCCTTCATTGATTAACTAAACTTTCGAAACTTTTACAAAATATCCAATGATATTTTCTCACACTTAAATGCATATTTTTACTTCTCACTGCCTTTATTTCTTGCCTCATTCTGATGCAGATTCATTTTATTCGATGGTTTTCATTTCATCTTTAAGAAATTAGATTTCGAAAAACTCAAACCTGGCGTTGACATTTTTGTTATACATGTAGAAATCTCCATTCTATAATATTTTTCGTTTATAATGAACAATTTCAAGATATTGAACTACTTAAAATGCATATACACTGTACTAAAATTACTCCAGTTAATTTCAGCTAGTAGCATATCAATAAATCTTTATTGAAGAACTATTCATAACAAACTTTTTATATTTCATATTTGTAATCTTAATAAAAAAAAATTAAATTCCACTTTGCCAATATGGTCAGTTAACTATTTAACATCATGCAATAGAGTTTTGATACAATTCACCGCTAATTTATTGATTTTTCAAATAAATCACTGGTACACACAGGGAAGCCCATTGTTTGATGTAAATTACAATGGGGATTAAATTTATAGCATATATGCTTAATAAGAATATGCATGTAAAATCAAAGAAATATGCGTTTTTTTCCCCTCCATTTCTCAAATGCTTTAAAAAAAATAAGAATTATTCGTATCATGGTTTAATATTAAACACCTATAGTAGTTGCAAAGATTTATTGGATTTATTTCCAATGGATCACCGTAAATAACAATCTAAAACATTTAAAAAACTGCATGCATAATGTTAATTGTCTAAAAAGATGAATTCGTAGAATAATGTAATAGATGTGATTTTTGGTTTAATTTATACCGCCTGTGTAATTTTAATCTAAGGCCAACATCAAATTAAGTATAGCCTATAAGTTTATGGTTAATATCCCTTCATTGTATGAACTCTGTTATACAAACTAAATGCTGCAAATCTTGGAACATGATTGCATTTTATAAATAATGTTGACAATATAATATAAATGTAATATTTTGAAAAGTTCATTTGAAGCAAGACAAGATAAGGCTTGAAATAATAGATCCATCTGTATGCTAGTCTGCTTAATGGTCAACTGTTCACCAATATCAACTCACCTGGAAATCCTTGAGTTAATCTGGAATGGTTAAAACTTTTGTTAAACACCTGAGTGCTCACCGCAAATTCTAAGAATTACCTGGTCAACTAAAGTCGTAAAAACGGTTTATGTAACCACACCGGACATAGCAGAGAAAGTGACAGATAACAATGGTATTTGCTCTGTTACTGTGCTCCTATGTTGACATCTCAAGTGGCTGTCATAATTGAACTCCAATAAAGACGTGACAACCTTAACTTATAGACCCGGATGTTAATTAATAGTCAAATAATTTTAAGAAAAATGATGTATAATGACGTTTATAAGGAGTTTATAGCGTTTATTGTTTATATTGTGGTAATTAAAGCAGGGTTCGGTGAACTTTTTTTTTGTAAACTGACCATGCAGACATGTTTTTAGATCTTAATTGTATGCATGATTAGATATTGTAAGTATTATTAGAGCTTGTGGGCCATACTGGAACTGTTTTAGATCTTAATTATATATTTAAATATTGGAAGTGTTATTAAAACGGGGGGCATACAGGAAATCTTTAAGATCTTGTGTTGGCCATATTGTATTTACCTTTTAGATCTTATTTGTAGGCAATATTACATGTAGATATGATTTTCTATCTTATGGACCTTATACTCTATAGAACTGTTTTTAGATCTTGTGGGCCACTTAAATGGTTTTAGATTTTGTTGGCTATATTGCAAATGTTTTTATATTTTGTGGGCCTTAAAGATCATGCTTTTAGGTTTACAAGTCGTAAAATGGATTGATTTTATGAATTCATATGTTAAAAGTCGTGGTCACACACTGTTAGGTGTGATAGTTTCTTATATAAGCTATCCAATAACCTATTGCATGGGGTCCTGCTGGTCTTAGTTGCCCATCCCTTTCGTAATGGGCAAAATAGTACAGAATTTAGTACATGTATTGAAAACTTTAAAATTTAGTTAAACTATTTTGTATTCCAGTGTGGAATCTTTGTCGATCCCAAATATGTACATCTATGCTTTCAAGAAGGCCGTTGACCCGTAATTTTTCATGGGCAGGTATATCGATGGCCTTAGCTCATCATCCATGCATCCGAGCACTTGGTCAATTGTGCAAGATGGACATGAAACAAGTGGATGCACCTTCAGTAGCAAAAAAGCAAAGTCCAAGCAGATGTTCCCCACCATTCAGGGATGCGAGTTACACGTAAAGTGGACAGTGACAATCAGTACCCCCCCGCGGAGCAAAACGTCGACAAGTCCTTTTCGGAAATCCATGAACTTGACATGGCAAATGCCCCTCCTGCCAGGGCTGCTCTTGCCCACCTCCTCCCCCTCTCCAGGTTCCCGAGGTTTTTTCCCTCTGCACACCTTTTCTTAAGTCCGACCACCAGGAGGCAATGCTCGTGAATGGAGAACTTTTTCATTGTAGGCAATGGCAGTGAGGCGTACGGGACAGAAATTCGATATGGTGGTCCTCTTCCCTGGGAATCCGTAAATCGGCAAGGATTTTTTTTTTTACCGTTGACAATTCATGCCCAATAGCATATCCACTCCAGTCAGACCCGATTTTTTAGTTGAACCAGTTATATCAAAATAAGGCGACTCTGGAAAGAATGACTTTTTTGTTCTTCAAAGGGTGGGCTCTGAAAAATGGTGGGCCAAGTTTATCTCGAACCCGTCAACTTTTTTTGAGATTTTAAGTAAAATTGAGCAGAAAGGTGAGCAATGGGTCTTTTCAGGGGTTCATTGCTGCCATCTGCCCCGTATTTAAAGCCCTTCTCGAGTTTCCTGGCTTTATCGAGGGGAAGGCCCGGAATTAATGCCTGTATGGGTTACAGACCTTATCAAAAGTGTAAGATTTCTTGATTTTACGCTAAATTCGTCAGGGTGGAGCGTATTCAATATAATTCGAGTTTGGTTCACATAGGCTGTTTAGTTTAGTAAAAAAAACTTATTTCCTCAAAATGTAAATGCCATTCGTGTGCCTTTCCCTAGTCCCATTTCTTTCGCTGAATTGGCCAAGCATTCTTTAAAATTAACATAATGTTCATTCTTAGTCTATGATTTAGTCGTTATCATTTAAATCTGCAATGGTAAAAATGTCCACCATTTATAAATTTAGATGCAATCTTTTGAAACACTATCCGACGAGTTTTTATGGTCATCACGTCTAAAGGCAGGCCTATAGTGGTTAGTGGACTTCATCATTATGGTCCTCTTCAAGTCTTGGGTCTCATGGATTATGATACAGTAGTTTACTAAGGCATCATTCCAGAATCATACATGAGATTACAAATATCAATATAGTATTGTACTTTACGTACAGCTCCCAATTCATTAAATTCCTATAGTTAATGTAATGGGGTTTTTAAATTAGGGTAAAATGATTGAACATATCCATTCCCACGAGATAGTTTAACACATAATATACATATTCGACAGTTTATTTTTGGGTATCTGCACTTAACTTTTTTAGAAATGCGTTGGCCCATTGTTATTGTTACGTACTTAAACATTTACAATTATCTTTGTTAAACTGTTAATCATGAAAAAAAAATATTTTATAATGAGTATTTTAAATGATATATTTTTTTAAATTTAGTGGAGTTCGCTGACATTATAAAGCCCAAGAAATTTCAATTTTTAATGCAAAAAAATGCATTCATTATGCTATGGAGCTCTAAAACGTAGAACGCTATGCTACATACGGCGAGCGCATTGCAAGGTCATACGAAGACGAGGCATGCACAAGCGCTTCCTAGTGCCAGTTAGCGTATAAATAAAAGGTTTAATGAGAAAAACGACGTTTTTTGTATGTTGTGTTATTTAATAACCAGAATGCATGTCTAGCATCTCTAAGAACAAGATTTGTCCAGGGAAGATGTTGGCAGATTTTTGAGAACAGGTCACGATTTCCATCTTTCGCTTGTGGTGCTTAAGCGAGCAGCACCGAGTTGTTGCACCTATCTCCATCCTCCTTACTTAAACTCCTTTGAATCTTCCATTCGGTTCCTCTTTTGCACCATTGTTGCCGTCATGGGAAGCGGAGAAATAGCAAAGCCTGCCCTAAGAACCCACAAAAGGCGTGCACTCACAATCGTTTACATCATCCATCATAAGGAAATCACGGTTGGCAAGCGAACGAACGTTTTCTCAGCCATTTGCATGACAATGGACCAGTCTAGGACGGAATGTGATCCAGAAGGCAAAGGCCAGCCCCGGCTTAGGTTACGGCCAGCTAGGGTTAAGGCAGAGCCTTCCAACGCCCTGTTTGCCAATTTACACCTTTCTCTCTCACTCCACGTGCACTCTCACTCTGTGGGTAACTGCATCAGGAGCCTCTCAACAGAGGGACAGGAGCCCAAAAAAGTCTCCTTTTGTGCGTCCAAGGTTGACAAATGAACATCGTCAAAGCTTTGTCCGAACACAATTGCTCGGCCATGGCCCTGTATGTCACCTAATGTCTCTGTTGGCCTCCTGTAAAAGGGGGAGCTGTTAGAGCCCATTATCATGGGAAATGCGTTCGTGGCACTGGGATAACGCCGGTGCCCCGTCATTAGCTATAGGGAGCAGAAATTTCAGAGTTTTGATTAGAAGTCAAGGGCCAGATTATCGGAGAGGTTATGTTGTAGTGATGATCATATTACCCTTTGCTGGTTTAAAAAGTTCAAGAACGAAACCAACATGCTTGGCCCGTTAGACAAGGATAGCAGGATCATGGTACTGTGTATGGGTAAAAACAGTGTAGAGCATGGATAATGGCATGGCCTTGATTATCGCCGGGTGTTAGGGAAATTCCTTAAGTGCTTAATTGTGCCTCACATTTTCTGCTAACTTTGCGCATTGCATAGGCGATTCCCCTTATTGAAATTTCAGGCAAATAGAATACAGGAATCCTTGATGCTTGCTTCTGGTAAGCTTTTGTGGTTTTTAATTTATTGATACCAACTTTGATATAATAAAAATAATGAACCCTGATCTCGAATTAACCCTAGGTGATATTTATGGTAGTTCCAACTGGTGACATGGAGTGCATGGGTCACATCATTATACACTATATGTCATGGTTTGCATTTTCTCCATTCTCAATAATCATCCATCGCCTATGTCCATTGGCAAAAAAAACTTTCGACTTTCTGCCAGGTGGACATCCAGTTTTAAATAAGTTGGTTGTTTTGAGTTTCTTGACATCTGATTGGAACTTGAGGAACTTTAGGTAACACTAGTGCTGCTATATTATTTACTAAGCGAGTGAATATGGAATTTCAGTTTTCATACTTAATATTAACATTTGGAACCAACTGCCACATTTTTATTGTGATGCTTCTGAATGGATCAGATATTCTTCTTGCGCTCTATAGTTTGGTTTTTACCAGCCCCTCAACAGCACCTCACTGTGGTCTTGAATTCTCCCGAGCCTGAAGGGTTTAGACGGACGTCCTGGCTTGATTTGCATAACAATGAATGGCCCTGTGGCACCTTGCCATGCATGACTAAAATTGGGAGCTGCAAACGTGGTTTTTATGTACTCTGTATAACTGTGGACGAGGTCAGAGGATAATTTCCCATGGCCCCAATCAACTCTACTAATATAGGTGGGGATTTACCTGTAGCTTGAATTCACACTTGTCCCTTTGAAAATTCCCTGTTAAATCCATTTCACAATTGCATTTGTTTTGCTCTACATTGCACTACTAATGAAAAAAAATCTTAAAATTAGTCAATGAAATAAGACGATATGTTGCATCTTCGCAAATTTAATTTAATTTTAATTAAAAGCTATCTTTTGCATTTTGTGTTTGTTTAATTTTGCAATCCACAATTTTTTATCTTGTTAAAGAAATTCAACTTATTTTAAGATAGAAAATGTGTGAAATAGATACATATTTTTATCTTATTTCGTAAATATCTTAATGTAAGATATGTCCCGAAAATTTACTCTTTCCTTCTAAAACATCAAATATTCCCATACAAAAAAATTATCAGAATTCTGCAGGATTTAGCCGGCTGATCGTCTGCAGAATTATGGTGACATTTTCTGTAAAAATCAATTATGTTGCATTTCTGCAGAAACTAAAATTGCTAAATTAAAAAAAAAAATCGTTAAGGAATTCTTATAACCTGCAATTGGCATTACATAAATGGTACCTTATTCAGTATACTGGTATTTGTACAATGTATATTAAAAATTAACTGCAGAATGGAAAATGCAGCAGAGATCTTCCATCATGTAAATTTCTGCATATGTATCTTTGCAAGAAATTTTGCAGAATTATGTTGGAAATTTGTATCCCATGTTTTCTGTTTTAAGAATTCTGCATAATAGTTTCTGCAGAAAATATACTGTGATATTTTTCTGCTCAATTTTTGAGTTTGTACGCTCTAGAGATTGTTTGGGATCATTTGTTCTGACTCAAATTCTTTGACATGTAAGTTTGGTTCACTTCAACATACATATACTGCATAAGGGGTAACAAAATTTGTTGAAAGTTACTTAAATGCAAATTTTTATTTATGAAAGTTATGAACCCAGAACAACCAGCTCGTAAGTTTCTGGAACTGAAACTAGTTCCACCCCCAAGTAGTTGTCTTAAGTGATTTTTTTTAACTTTAAGCCATCTTGACATCGCTCCCTTCTTAAAAAGTCTTTGTAAGTTGGCCATGGTTAATCCCAACCATATAAGTTTTTTTTCTTCTTTTTGCACCGGCTGTTCTGAATTGGGGAATTAAGCCTCGATGGAACGCCTCTTTAGTTGGATGATCGTGAAATCCCCATATTTACATTTATGGCTTGTATTTACTTTATGTTCAATGTGAAGCTTTATGCACGGGTTAGTGAAACCCCTTTTAATGGTGGATTGGCGCGACTTTTTCATCACTAGGGGGGCTGCCAGGGGCTGGGAAGAGGTCCATGGATCCGCCATGGATCAACCCATTAATTGTCTGTTGACGAGGAATTTCATTATATGCAGATTACAGCCCTATGCAGGGCTAAGACCCTTTTATATAGATTACAATCTCGACTTTTTTTTTTTCTCTTATTTTTTTTTGGACACATTTTTTCCCCATCTTACAGAATTACTCATTTTTCTTTTCTTCTGCCTCCTGCTGCTGCTACTGGGGCATTGTCATCTTGCCTTTTTCCCCAGCAGAAAGTCGCTCGGTGCACAAAGTGCCAACCCATGCATGCGTCAGTGAATTCCTTGCTGAGTAAATGCAGAGAAAAAAATGCTTAGGAAATAATATTATGCATTACCTAGGGATTGCGATTAATGAGGGTTCGTTTTTTTTTTCTGCAGCCATTCTGAAAATGCAGCCTGCGTGATATATTGACCCCCTACTTAAGTATTGTAAGAATTTCTTACTAGGCGATGGGTAGTAGGCTGTTAACCCTGACATTGGCTTCCATTTCCAAAAATCCCACAAAGTTACATGAATGGCCTCTTCAGGACGAAAGGATAATCAACAGGTTAACTGTACTACATTTTCAATAACACTGAAGGCCTTGTAAAGTTCTTGACTTTTTCTATGTTGCTTCAATTGATCAGTTCTTCAATGAAATCTTGTGAAACTTTCTTCTTATGACAGAATCCGTCTGTAATTTTTTGGCAAAAATTTCAATGAAGTTGCATGTGACATGTGACATGTGACTTCATGTGACAATGAAGTTGCATGTACCATGTTCAAATGTGTGAGATTTTTAATAGAATTTTACAGATATGGCACTTAACATTTCTTAAGAAAGTAAGGCCAAGCAACTTTTATGCATGCATTTTCATATACGAGTAGGCCTACATACATTGTACATGTAGTCTCACAAGAGATTTTTTTAGTTTATTTAGTTTTGTGTGTGGTTTCTTCAAGAATTAGTTTTACCATGGTGTTGGACGAGGTTTGCATTTGAAATTCGTCTTCTTCTCAATAGTGAAACCTAATGAATGCCAGGGCTCCTTTCAGAAAATCCAGCCATTGTGGTTTCGGAAGATTTGAAAAGAGCCTTCTTTCTCCACTTTTGCATTGTTTCGGACAACCGAGAAAAAACCCTTTTTGCAATGCTGAATGAAATGGTGGAGCCTGCTTGGCTGAACTTTGTTGTTGTTGTCCACTGTAGTGGCCCTGGGCACAATGCTAGAGACTGGTGACAAGGGTTAAGGTTTTGACCCAGGACAACATTTTTGGGTGTGGAGTGCAGGAGTGTTGATCTTTGCGGTGCGAAGAAAATCTGAAATAAAAAATGTTTTAGCCTTTAAAAAATTTAAAAACTTCACAAAAGCCTGAAAGGAGTGAAATATCAACCAGAGCACAATGTTCGCTCGTATGTACCGCGTGTTTTTTTTTAAAAAAAAGATTACATTGCAGTTTACCAAGATGTTAAGAAGGTGGATGCACTCAAGAAGTTGGCTAAAATGTGTTCAATCAAAAATTACTTTTTAGATGTTCTCACGATGAGAAACTTATAGCTTTTTAGCCACATTTGACTTCGTAGTGACGGAGGCTGAGAGGAAGCAATTTCCTGTTTGACCGACACAACATGTCTGCCTATCCATAATTACATGTGAAAGCTCCATTGCAATGAGGCTATGCAGTCCACTAACATATTATGAATAGATGACGAAATATCCAATCGCTGATTTCAGGAATTCATTCCTATGCTTGTTCTTCCATGCCCTACGCTGTTCTTAGTATACTTACCCTTAGCCTCACAATACAGAAGATCAGTCGGCCCACTCAAGCCTCCGTCAACAAATCAAAAACTTATCTTATCGTAGCTAAGTTTCCCCACCTTGAGAGCTAGTACCTATTGCTGTTTGCCCTTTAAGATGACCTGACATTTTGCTCATTTATATTTTTACAAACAACAGGTTATGTTACATCTGGTCAAGTTTTTAGTGGAAACATCTGTATGAGCAACTGTCCTAGAGCGCAATACGACATAATATTATCCGCCATTTTGAATCTCAACGCAATGGAAACCGTTCTAATCCTGGCACATTACGTCGCTGAATTTGTTGGATTTTTTGTCGAATTGGCCACGGAGGCATTTTGAATGGTTTTGCCATGACAGATCTCAAGTTTAACTCGCTTTTCAAAAGTTTTTTTTTAAAAAAAAACAAAATGGCGAACTGTACGTGCGTCAATTCATCTCGTATACTTTTCTGGCTAAATCGATGACTGATAAGGTCCTTGCCGCTTGATTCTACGATGGATGTGACCCTATTGAAACAAATCCCTTTTCTGGATTTTTCCAGCGTGGATTTCACCCTACCTGGCATTGTAACGCTCCAACTAGCGACGTGACAAATGAGAAACGATTGTTAGCCTCCCGTAGCATTTTTTTGGTAATCTTTTCTTCCCATTTTTTACTGCTCTTGTATTCTTCAGCTTGTTCTTTTGGGTTTTCGCTTTGATACGGAACAAGGGCTGTGTCTCATCATGCACGTAACGAGCTCTGGAAGGTCCAGGTTCCCATTCAACGAGGGCCTACAAGGGTTGAGGCCAAAGGTCATTCGCGAGCTCAGTTCGTCCTCCTTGGCCCCCGAGTCGTCTCCCTATGGCTTTTCTTAGCATGCGAGTCATCCTAGGACCAACAATGGCTGCGCAACAAGCATGAGAAATTGCGATGCGTGGTGCTTTGGGAAAAAAGCATCCATTCGGATGGAAGAGCTGCTCTTAACCCAAAAAGTTAGTGATTTTTACGCCGGCCACAGAATAGGAAAATGCTAATATGTGTAAGAGCGAAGTAGATGCTCTCTTAGTTAAGTGAACGAGTTTCCAGCTTAAAAATTCATGGTTCACATTATGCTCCCTTTGCCTGTATGTCGATTACCTGAACAACCCGCCAGAGGTCGGGTTCTGTTTTGAATAATTCAAGTACATATATGCACTTGACATTCAAGAAGTCCATACTTGTCTGATATAAAACTGCATCTTTAATGTTTGCTTCCGCCTGCGAAACGAATCAGTGCAGATGGTAACAACAATGCAAACGGGAATATGACCATGGAATGATAAAAGATGAGTCGTATAACTCAACTACCATGAAAACAAACTTTTTTTCTAACGTTCTCAAGGTACTTACACATATTGTACTGATGAAATGTAAACAGGTGATCGTTACCGTTTGTGATAATATAAAAATGTAATTTACAATGGGATCTAATGTTCAACTGCAACCTGGGAATGTCCATTTTAACTTTGATATATTGATATATATAATATATATATATATATATATAAGGTATACTCATTTTTACTCTTTTATAACTTGTTGAATAATAAAAATATATATAAGCTCTAGAAATTTCTCACTTTTTATAATAACTAATACAAAGATATAATTTCCACCAAAATTGAATATATGAATAGTCTTTTGTGTGATTTATTTTAATTTCAAATTCCAGTATTTGCTACTGCTTATTCATATAGCAAAATAATTTGATGATAATGGGAGGATTGAGTCAGCTGATACTCCTGCATATGAGCGTCTCATCAATTAGTGGCGAAGTTATTATTTTGATAAAGTAAACAAAATATATTTTAATAATTAAGATCAAAGTATGCATATCCTGCATTTGGCCAAAAACTACTATGATTAAAGTAACTGGGAACTATTGGTCAAAAGTTACTGGATGTCCATGGATTTTGGCAATTGCATATTCAAAAACCATGCATTTTTCGAATGTTGTGAAACTTGTTTTTTGATCAGCCCAAATTATTCTAATAATGGATAACAATTCAAATATTGAATCCAGATGTTCACCAAGAAAGCAAAGTCTGCAACTATGCTTGCGTTTCCCATGCAGGATTTCTAGGTTCTGATCCATGCCCAGGAGGTTAAAAGCGATAGGATATTCCGTGACCTTACAGGGAACCATCTTCTATTATATAATAACCCTTTTCGTTTACCCTATGTGAAAATATTCTTTTCTTTTTCTGGCCCTTTCTTTCCCCATTCTTGCCCCCCATTAATCCATGACCATCCCCTCCGTTTTTCACCCTTCCCCGTTCCATTGTGGAGGGCCCCTTGTTTGCAGTGCAGAAGCAAATCGAAAAATAACCCTTTCTTATCTCTGAATATTTGACCAGGACAGGCTGGGGCATGACATTGAAAAGGGCTGGAATTGGTAAGGGGACAAACACCGAATCCATCTCCTTAGGCACGATTAATCCGGAGAAACGCGCATGAATAGTCGTCTAAGGCAGACCTGGTGAGGAAACTCCTTCTGGTGACTAAAGGTATCGTCGAAATTATCAAACGAGGATTTATGACCTTATCACTGCATTGCATAAACTTTTTTAAGTACATTTTTCCCCTTGTTGCATTCACGAGCATGACCACAAATATGACCAGTTGCACCAGTCCCCTGTCAAGAACTGTCGCTATTGCATTGTTCTGAATGCATGTGTACTGCATTTCATAGTTTAATATTGAACACGAATTGTCGTAAAGATAACTTTCGTTTAATCTACAAGTCTCGAGGCATTGCACGATGCAAGAAGCATATTTTGTACTCTCCATCTGACTGCATTGATGTCATCCATGATGGAACTCCACAGTACCACATTACATGTACATTATATTAAGACATGGTAATGGTGGATAGTCGCTTAACACAACCACCATGAAAGTAAACTTGAATATAACATAAATAAACAAGAGGTTGTTAGTTACTCTTGCCAAACGTATAAAGAAACAACATTAAGAATAAGTTTAGCATGTTTATAAGGGGGTATTATCCAAATTTAGGCTTTCACAACAAAGTAGAATTGGATTTAACTAAATGCTATGCTTGATTTAGGCATTATTGGCACGTGTTTTATTTCTTTAACCAATGTTGATAATGCATACAATTATTCCATCATTTCCAATCATATGATTTGTACCCTGGTTTCTGCCAAAGTATGGGGGGATGGGAGCTAGGTCTTATAACCAAATAAACAAATGTCTTAAGTCTTAAGTCTTAAGACATGATTCTAAATGAAGTCTTATATCTTAAGATATTCGAAAAAAAATGTCTTAAGTCTTAAAACTATCTTTTGTAAAAGGTGCGTATTCTTAAGAATATTAATTTTCCTTATCTAATATGGATGGAGAGAACTAAGCTGTAATTATTTCATTTATAACCCATGATTTCATGTGAAACACACACGTGAATTTAAAAATGAGGACAATGCAAAGCCGAACAAAGTGTTATTCAAAAAATTATTGTACAAAATAAATTTGGTTTATATATCATTAAAAGATCCACACTGGATTACACCACACATCTAACGTTAACAATGGTATCGTGGTTCCAAGATGTGAAATTAAAAAAAATTACAAAATTCGTCAAAAAGTAGCCATCGCCGGTCAATTTCTCTGCAAGATTATAAAATCTTTATTCGTAAAGAATTATTCTTTTATGCGAAATTTCGCCATTGCATTTTTTGTAAGTTGGGCAGAAAGGCGTTTTTTGTAAGTGGTGGTGACCCGTC
The DNA here is from genome assembly GCA_034698905.1 of Xestoiulus laeticollis. Taxonomy (NCBI): domain Eukaryota; kingdom Metazoa; phylum Arthropoda; class Diplopoda; order Julida; family Julidae; genus Xestoiulus; species Xestoiulus laeticollis. The sequence continues at coordinate 18,465 of JAQGCC010000865.1, forward strand.
TTAATTGCAACGTTGTAGAACTTCCAGAAATGTGGCTTCACAAGTGGTCTGGCAGCCAAATGTGTTGCTTCATAAATTTAAAATAAGTTTTGGTCTTAATATTAAACAGCTGATAAACACGTCTTAAGACTTATCCACTGTGCCTACATTTATTAAGGCAAAATTTGCCTTAATAAATGTAAGCACAGTGGGATATGTAGTTTTATACTATCCAAACTGTATTTAGCTGTTGATGTCAAAAAAGACAGAATTTCCGGCTTTCTTCCGTATTTGTTCGCAGAGTTGCATGCAATACACCACATGGTGTAGCTAATAGATACTTTTATGTAAATTCTCAAACTAAAACTACTGATTTCTATAAACATTGCATTAAAATGAATATGTGTCAAGACACAATGCCACAAGCATGTTGGTGTCAACTATATAGATAGCCCCACACGGACACATTTGGGCATGTGCAAATGACAAGCTTATTTTGACATAAGAAAACGTCAATCCTTCCATCTTTAAACTTCAACATCTTGGATGCAAAAACTCCCAATCTGTCGTCCGCATTTCCAACGCCCCTCCTAAAGGTGCCACCTCTCGCATTTTCAAAGTTTGTGTTTTTCTTTTCTCTTGGTTTTCAAGTTTTTTTTCTTCTTCTTCTTCTTCATCACTTGTGCTTATTCTGTTCTCCATCAATTGTTCATTCAAGACTTTTTTTCATTCATGGGCGCACTGGCTTTTTCTAGCCTGCCGTTGTGTTGCATGGGTCTCCGCCCAAAATTTTCCTACCACATTCCATCTTTCAGTATTTTCTAAGCAGGCGTAACCCTTTCAGGTCCGGGCCGCGCATTCGGTTCGAAAAAAGGTTCATTATGGACTATTCTTTGGGGTTTAATGTGGACGTTAAAGGGGGGAAGTGTAAAAGGGGAGACTGAGAATGACCGCCCTTTTCTTCAGCCCCATGCATCGCGAGGCAGAAAGGCCAAAACGGCAATTTGTTATACGTTTGTACACTACAATGGGAAACACAATTGATAATTAACATAACACCTGATAGGTCTTTGCTTTTTTCAATACCCTTCTCTCCTCCGCAGAAAGAATGCCGCGAAAACTGTCCGAGGCATTCAGTTTTACAACAAAGTAGTTTTAAGACATCTTTGTAAATGCTAGGCGTAATTAAGGGCTTCTTATCAAACTATAAGGTGGAAGATAATTAATAATAGAATTTCTTTTTTTATATTTTTCTAGGTAAGTGCGAAATTCATGTAACTACCGGCATCTTCCTTTCGGCACTAGTTTGAAGAACAAAAAGAAGATAAATGATTAACATGCAGGTAGACATAACAACTCATTTTACATTGGAGAAGCATGGTGTTATTTGTTTGTCACACCATTATAGGCGGAATTTTACTAGCAATTAAATTGTAGTTCAACTATAAGATGGCTGTTGCAATTGTTAATCCATGAAATTTAGCTTAGGTCATCAAGTTTTGTCATGCATCCAATACATGCTTATATACGTAAACTGATGTTTAAAGTGTAATATAAACTGCACGTCTAGCATTGCTATTTTGAATTGCTACATATGATATAATGAAATATATATGAAATCCATGTAGAGCGATGATTAAGTAACACCACAAATTTCATATACGATGATCACACTGATAAATAAAATAAATGTAGTAACAGTTTGAAGAAGCCACTACAAAAATTTAATACAATTTAATCGGTCTAGCCATTGGAAATGTTTTCAAACAATATTTAACAAGTAGCATGAATTGCCTCTGAAAGGTGGTTAATAATAGATTAGATTGTACATTCTTATACAGCTGACTTATCTACCATTGATGGTATAATTTATTACGGTTTGTTTTTAGTTTACTTTGATGCCAAAAATTATAACAATTTGAATTTTCTTAAATTTTCTATTTTAAATGCTAAACTACATACATGTATATACAGCGTTAACTATATGGTATATGGATTGTTTTTAAGTTTTAGGGCATTTTATAAGTAATGCATGTAATACTGTTTGAGAGGAAAATTTAAAAACAAAGTTTTGGATTCATGAAGTAATTCATAAAAAAAACTCAAAAAAATTACTAACTATATACGGAAATTTGAAAATGCAATAGCTGATATAAGAACACTATCCCAAAGGTCAAACCTCTTGGCCTTTTACATGCATCATCGCCATCATTTCTCCTTTGAAACCTAAAATATTAAATATTCGAAATTCTGTGACAATCTATCACTATTTGTTTTTATCATCTTGAAGAACCAGTGCTCTAAATCAAAGAAAACGTACTGTGATGAAAGATTATATTGAATATCAGCAATGCAAAGTGTTTTAAGGGCATCATTCCAACGCACAGGATGATGGTTGATATACGTGTTCGTTTTATTTTGCTGAAAAATCCTGTTCTGTGAAGCGTAAACTGTCATTGAGTTACCGTCACTAGAATGTTTTCTACAAATAAACCTATCATGTATAATTTTCTGGTGAACAGGAAATTGAATTACTGTTTTGACAGATGAGTTTTATAACACATTTCTTAAAGCTTTCATTTTGTTTAGGAAATGTTTGATGACGTGTTGCTGACTCCTGTCACAATACCCAGAAATGAAGCTGCAGGGATAGTCTGTTTGGACATTTGCTTTTTCTAGGACTGTTAGCTAAATATTTATTAAAAAATTTGGAAATTAAATAAATTTACCCCTATATCCATGACAATTGTCCATCACTATCACCTATATGGACTAGTACACCATATTTCTACCACCAATGCGTTCAACCACATGCATTGGTTAGGTTGTAAAGGGCATTTTAGAAATTGGGTCTGTTCGGTTGATTTGCAAAAGTTAGGGAACAACCATTTAGAACAGGTGAGAGCATTTAAGTTGAACTATGGGAAAGATGACTTTAAAAAAACCTTCCTTTTGGTCCTTCTATAGGAACCTGTGAGAAACTGATTTGTATTTGTTAAATTGTTGAGTCCTTCTCTATTATAGTGTTGATATAGTTTGCCTGCCTGCTGCAATATGTAGGGTGTTTTTATAAGAATTAGTCCATGAGAAAGTTACCGAATTTGCATTCTCCTGGGTCTCATAACCATGCCGGATTTCTGTGTTAGCAATAAAAAAACTGCACCATGGCGTTCTGTGCATTGATGTTTTCAACACTAGGGCGCATCCTAGGAGCTACCATTGAAAAAATGCGCGCAGGCGTAAAGAATGGCCGTCGGCTGTATCCGTAATTCTGGTAATTTCGTCATTTTAAGAATTATGGAACGGGGAGTAGGGGTTAACTGCAGGCCATAATAAGCAGGGAGTGGGACTCCATTGAGGGGGTCGCCATTCGTTACACGAAGGAGACAATAGGCGCCAAATTGTGTTCCGTAATATTGAAGCGAGGTCCTTTGAAGAGATGTAAGGGAAACCACTTGGCCATTCTTGCCCCCACTCAAGCGCGAAATTTCGCTAAGATGTCCACTTTTGCCCAAATTTACCTGCTTCTATTCATCCTCCCTTTTTTTAAAAAACGACGGCCTAGGACAGTCGGGACTGCCAGCGCCCCTTTATTGCAACCACCCTTGACAGGTATTTTTTTTATTATAGTATGAAACGTCGCAATATACATTACGTATTGTTGACGTTAGGAGAAGCGACCCCTACAGGTGAATGAGACGCTTGCGTACAGATTAACAGGTTGAATGATGATATGATGGTGAGTGGCAATTTTTGACTTTTGGATTGCCAGGCACCTATTTATTCTTTTTGATAAGATTTTGTGTGTTGCTGGGGAGACTTCTTGTAAAAATTAATGTACTGAACATTACATGTAGCCATATGGCTTAAACCAAAAGTTGTCAATCACTGAAAGGAGCAGACTTTGTATTTCTTGTTTGAAAAATAGTTTAGTTTCATGTTGCATTTATCAAGTTTTCCAAGTTTTCAAGTCATATTGCGTCTTCTAATTTTTTTTTCAATTTGAATATTAAAATATGTTTTTTTATTTTCTCAAACAAATAGGCCTACACCGAAAACAGTTTTTGAATCAAAAAATCTGTTCTATAATATACAATTGTTGTTTTGTATATTTTCCTTCTACACGTATAATATTGCATTTATCAAGTTTTCTAGTTTTTATGTCATTTTGCGTCTTCTGAAATTTATAAAATATTTAAGTCAAAAGACGTTCTCAACCAAATAAAGAAAATAAAAATTACTCAAATATCTACTCTATATTATAATTGAGCATTTCTCAAGTTTTTAAGTTTTTTATTCTTATTTTGCGTCTTCTAAAAACTTAATTTATTAGTTTATATCAAAAGATGTTCTCAACGAAATTAAGAAAAAGCACATTTTGAATCAATCTGCATTTTGATTACCAATTATTTGTTTGTTTTCTTGCTTTCTATATGTAAGCTTATATAATTTTCTTGTCTTAAAATTCCCACTGTGAAACACTTTTGTGTCATGTTTTATTTATGCATAACAAGAGAACATCTGAGCACCAATTTTTAATATCGGAAGCTCGACATTCCATAAGACAGACTAATTGCAGGTTTATATGCCTATGCTAATGTTATTATGTAAATAAAACTGGTTTAATGCGAGGAATTCAGTGGCAAATGCTAATTAAAAACGTATTTTTCTGCAGAGTTGTTTTCTTCTCAATCTTTGTTTTATGACCACGATTTTGTTTTGAAAGGATGGGGGAGGAACAAATGATTTTTAATTTACTTCACTTTAAAAAAAAGCATCTTAAGCAAATTATTATAATCAACAATTTTAATTGGTAAAAGATTAAAACCTGTTACAGCATCTGTTAAGTTCTACATAAATATTTTTTACTCAGTGAAACAACAGAAAACATTTAACAAACATCTAGTTTAACATACAATTTGAAAATATAACAACCTATTGAGCTTTTCTTAGTTGATATAACATTAGTTGTTTTATAATGTGGAAATTGACTATGCATGCGCCCTGTACTGCTTTAGGTCTGCTACATGGCGCCCTCTGGCGGCGAATGAACAAAGCCGTGGATAAATGGCGGGAATTTAAACATCATATACATGTTTGAAGTTTTGTTTCTATTTGTATCTTTCCCTCGCAGTATATTGCAAAATTTGTGGAAAATGATGATTCAGTAAGGGCACGTTAGATGGCGTTGCAGTCACCATAACTTGATAAGTTATATTTGCTATACTGTTTATGCAGGCAATACATGCATACGACTCAAAATAAAATTATATAATCGATTAAACCACTGATAACAGAAAGTCTTATGCTAATGATACTAAAAGAACAATCTCTTATCTTTTATGTAATTATAGAAAATTAGAATGGATATTTTTTTCACAATGCCAATTCAGCTTCAAAAATCGGATATAATTAATTGCTACTGTATAAGTATGCATGTGCATGGTAGGTGATTCGGCACTTAGTTTATTTCAAATCCCCATATAATTATTATTATAGGGCATATTAAATGAAAGGTTGATTCTTTGCAAATAGAAACCTAAAGATGTAAATGATATCCAAAATACGAGTCAAGATTAGTTTTCCGCAACCGAATTTGGTGATGGTGTCGCGAGTAAAAAATATAATTGGAAATTAAAAAATAGGAGTTTAGAAAGAAAAAAAGAGTAATTAAGCTTGGTAAAAACGGGCATCGTACTTTCAAAATAAGAAATTTGCTTTGAAAATGTTGTTCTTGTGTTATGCCGGTGGAATTAAACCAATATGAAAAGTTAACGTAATTTCATCCACTCACTCCCATCACCTCGACCTATAATATTTACAATCGTGTTCACCGAAAAGAAAAAAAAAGAAAAGGCAAACTTATTTATTTTGCGCCTTTGGCTGTGTGTTTTTCCATTAATTGCATTTTTGATATGGGCCTCTCAATCCAGTTTGCTCCCATTGAAAAAGTTAATGGAGAAAAGAATGGGTGGATGAACGTTAAGCACGCCTCGATGCAATCAGCGAGGGTTTTAATGGAATTCATTAAACGATGGCGGCTCAAATTCCGATATTGCGAATGCAACATTAGCGTAACGCTTTTCTGAAACGCATATCATTATTCGAAACGTACACAATGGATACGCCGATTGCTTCCTTTTCAACGATTAAGGCCTAGTGATCTACAAGTACATGCATCCGAAAGTGCAAGAAGAAAATGAGAAATATGGAATGCCCTATTAGTCTTATTTCTCTTTGGCACCTCCTGGTCTCTTATGAAGCATGTACATTACATTGCTTAAATAGTCACGTCTTATAATATTCCAAAACTGGCTAGAATAAGCTCGTTTACTGTTCTATATTGTCTGAATACGGACAAATTTCTGGTTACGGAAGTGCAAAACAGACACGCTTTTCATGGTCACCACTGCACAACATATAAACTATGTTTATATATGTATTCTATATGTACAACACAACAATAACATGTCTGAGGCAGAGTACCCACCAAGATGGTGATCGAACATGTGGTGATATGGCGACCGTGCAGCATATGTCAAATTCCACAAGGCAATCCTATTAATTTGCATGTTTATCGTCTCGTGCAACATTCATATGCTTCAATGTCGCCATATCACCACAAAGATGAGCATGTGGTGTCGACATTGCAGTACATTTGTGGCCATTGCATGAAGCGAATACATGTGCACATGAAAATTTATAGGATCGACACGTGCAACGTGCCATATGCCGCAAAGTCGCCATATCACAACATGCGCTATATTGACCGGACCTACTACATGTAGTATAGTATTTTGGGCAAGCCTTTTCTAATATACTTGGAATGAAAGCTAGGGCATGTCCGTGTTTAAAATGTAATGCAATGTATTTTAAACATGGACATGCATCCTTAGCTTTCAGAAATTTATTGCATGTTGTAATTCCCCACAATTCATTCGCAGACATTTTTTTTTTATTTTGTATAGATTTCAGAAAAGAATAATCGTTGAATTATGCCTAATCATACAAGCTGATGCAAAAATTGAAGAAAATACATTGGTTGGTGATTTCTTGAAAACGTGATGGCCCTGCGCGTGGGCATGTTTTGCCTGATATTTTCAAGACATACGATCTTGAGTTCAAACCAAAAATGCAGCGTTGTTATCCTAGTCCAACGCATGTTTTCTTCAAACAGAAACATGGCCTAAATTTGCTGACAATCGATGTAATGCAACACCCACCCATACACCACACGATGCGGGGTCATGGCCTCGGTTCAATTACTCTTTTTATTGTCCAACTCGTGGAGATCCGCCAGAGAACCGCAGCAGCAACCTTCAGCGTATCGACATTAGCCCAATTAAAACACATTGTTACCAATCAAAACTAACACCATTTTCGCCTAGTTAAAATTGGCGGATTTTACAATGAAGACATTGATGCTATATATTACTACTCCGAAGCAGTCTTTGAAACGATTCTGGTAGTACTCTGAATGATAAGAGAAAGTTTAGAAGGAAGCCTGCTACAGGAAAAGGTTGTACATGTAGGCCTACACTATCTGACGGAGGCTGAGAGAAGCCAATTTCCTGTTTGACCGACACAACACAAAATGTCTACCCACCCATCATCATTGATATGCGCCATTACAACATAATTATTGGCGCCAAAATACGGAATATCACAAACTCGGTCAGCCCACTCAGGCCTCCGTCAACTAAACTAAAAATTAATTTAGCGTTGCTAAGTTTCCCAACCTTGATAGTACCCATCTTCAAATGTAGCTCGAATGCTCCATATATTTACCCACAGATTTTTCATTGTAGGCCTACCTGTAAAGTACCTCTAAATTTGAAGGTACAACGGGGTACATGATTAAAAGTGAATGCATTTATTTCAGTATTAATCACATGCCCTAGCAAAATTCATGCTCTGACGATGTTCTTAATTGTGCTTCATTTCATCATCAACTGCTTAGTTTATACTGTTTTAAGTACATTTAATTGAATTAAATGCTGAAAAAAAAAAGTGTTGTATTGATATTTTTACATTACAGCAAGCTATTTTGTGACAAATGCCAATGTTACATTTAAATTTTAATAAACGTTAGCTGGAGATATAAAATTAGGTAGGAAATACATGCATGATCTCTAAATTCTATACTCCAGTGTTGTAAGGCATCACAAATCGACTAAATTTTCATTGTAAAGGTCCAGAATAATAGTTGCCCTACATTTCCATTTCATTTCCTATTATTATAATTCCTCAATTTATTCATGAATGCAAATGGACAAATCCATTGTTAAGCCATGTTTATCAATGACATGCGGCATATAGAACCAAAACAGTATCAACTGTTTAGTTCTCCCTACCAGATAATGGTTCAAATTTCGATTCCCTTCTAATGGAACGGGACAATGGAGCGACTTGGAGGTATATGGTGGTTTTAATTGTTTATTCAATAAGAATAATTATATTAGTCCTTGTATTGATAAAACGCTTATGTGTAAAAATTCTCCCTTCTAACTCTCTCTGAGATCCGATAGGTCAGGCTTTTTTGTAGCCAACTATCTTAACCCCGTCATTCATTAAATCCCCAACTCCCCTGCCTCCATAGTCCACTTAATCAAGCGCCTAATAAATACCCTATCATGTGACTCTTTATAAGCTGGCCCCGATTGTGACATTTGTATTTATTGTACTGTCTCACTCGCTTTGTTGTCAAATTTTTATATGGCGAGTTATAGTCTTGTGTGGGCTGCTGAATATATACACGTATTAATATCGCGCTGCTTTTAGTAGTGGACTGACATGGACAAATATGCATTGTCTCATTGCCTCGCATGCACACGTATCAAATGATATTGTCAGTTTTTGGTATTATTATTATCATTGTGAATGAATGGAATCTGATGGTTGTTAATACAATTAGCAAGGGGTGCCTTTGTTCGGCTAATTTGTCTTAATTGCCGGTTCTTTTTTTAAGTTTTTATTGTTGGATATACATGTATACAAATCGAAGCCTTCATGGTAAGCTTTCAGATTTTTATTTTCCTATATATTTCAAAGATCAATATACACGTACATGTCTACATGCATTTTATATATAACTAACAGCATATAATTATAAGAATAATTGGTGTTATTTATCACAGACATTATATGCATTATAGATATACATTATATTTCAATATACATGTATATATAGGCTTTAATATTAATTCAGTGTGTACATTATCTGCTTACAAATAATTTTAATTCAAAATACATGAAATAATGCTTAACTTACATTATGCCAAAGAAAGGTGTCAAACGCAAAATAACACTACAGTGATGGAATTCGCATATAACGATGCCGGCCCTAGTGAAAATGCAAGTATATACATGTACATGAACTTGGTAAAGCATACTAAGTGCACTTTTTTGAACAACTGTAAAGTATACTATAGGAAAAATATACTTGACTTTCAGTTAGTATAACCTTCTAAGGGCACTTTTTTTTTGAACAAGTACATGTATATATATATGATTTTGACAAGGGGATACAGCGATATTCTTATTATAACGATTCCGAACAATGCGTTCATTTGGCACAGTAATTTTGTTTGGGTACTACTTTGGACCTTACGAATTTTGTCAGTTGGTGCAAGAGATGCACCATGCTTGCATGTATTTCACCAACCATATTAGCAATAAAAACATATCTTTTTGATGATCGTAGATTTGTGAACATGAGTGGACAGCCATGTGGTCTTCCCGAACACATGCTGCGTGTAAGTTGGTAGCCATATATCAGTGGCTTGGGGATTAAGGGAGAGAAGGGAATAAAAGGGGAGCAAAGGGGGTTAAAAGAACGATTTTTAAAAATATATAGATACGATGGGATAGTGTAGAGTAGTTATTAGCTTCGCTACTCCATGCCCTAGGATTATGCACGCTATCCAGCTCCACTCGCATTGTCGAATTAGCATAACAGGCATTGTGGCAAGATCAAAGTGGATGGCCGACAATTACCCCTAGCACATTGTTTATATTGGAAATGAGGCGCTGCACAACTGAACGCATTTCCAAAGACAGTTGATGGTCTAATTTGCCTGCAATTACAGCCGTGTCTATTCAATTATATGTAGATGAGGGGCCATAGGGGTTAACCTCCGAAACGAGCAGGGTGACAAATTAAACGGAGGGGAGGATTCAAGGTAGACACATACAGTTGAAAGGGGTTGCAAAATACTGTATTTATGCAAGTTCTAGCTGAGGCTCTAAATGACTACCGAGTGTTACTAACATTTAAAGTATGTTTTATAGTTCTGGTTTTCTCGTGTTTTTCTTAAATTCTTTAGTAGGCCTACATAATTTATTACAGTGAAAATTATTGGCAATACATGTAATTTCGTTTATGCTTTTTATGAAAACACTATGTAGCGAGGTTGAAACAGCTCTACTGTACAAATCTATACTGAATAAGCTTTGGTATTCAGTCATTATATATTTGAAAATGACATGTTTAATTCCCTTTTTAAAACTGAATTGGGAGTTTTGCCAAATTCTTATTTTATAATATTTTACAGTATTGAAATCAAATTTTTTCCTTATTAACGACTTAAACATACACGCACAGCATGTATATATATATATATATATATATATTTTTAACCCTCAATCCTGCACAAGAAGAGAAA
>JAQGCC010000866.1:0-29084 GCA_034698905.1 Xestoiulus laeticollis
ACACGATCCATATCCATGTAATCAAACAAACACCATGCGCTCCCTTCTAACCAAGTTAAATAAAAGGTTTTAATAAAAAGTTATTTCTTTTAAATAAAATTGAATAAGCATACATTAGCGCTTTACAAACAGAAAGAATTTAAATTCAATTTAAATTTTTAATAATTTTTAATAATCTTCACGTGCAAATTCAATATAACATGAACCATAATAAGATAAATTATTAAGAAATGCTTTACAGACGACAATAGATTTTCCTCTAAAATATGAATGATGTGATTAGTAGGCTTAAACACACTAGAAGTAGATTACAGTTTAAATGGTTTATCTCCAGTGTACATTAAATTAAATAAATTAATGTGTTTACTCAAGAGATTTCAAATTCTCTAGGGTGCTTGATTCAGCCACACCTAACATTTTATAAAAAGTATATAATATAAATACAAAAATTTTGTTTGACTGCATTTTTTAAAGCTACTGTATCTGTCATGGGTCATATACATGCATGCATTGTATTAGGTTATGACTTTGAAAATATTTCGCCCAATTTTATTTACAAATCTGTTGATTAAACATGACTCGACAAAATGTAAACAAAAATAAATAATAATAATTAGGCGAATAGTGTTCAATGGATCTGACAATACGCTCGTAATTAAGCAATGTATACAAGTATACCTTTCGTCAAAATCATTGTATGCATGGTTTATTGTAGTGATGGCAATGTTGCCAGATTGGTAAACCGCATCGATTTATATCGACATAATTTATTAGGTCATACCATTTAGCAGAAAAACTAGGAAGCCATGTTCTACAAGATTCATTCGTCGTATCGTAAAAAGATAAGTTAAAATCGTTGTACTCTATAAATTACTGTATGTATGCGGCACACCGGGTGCAAAAGCTCTAAAAAGAGTAAGATCTATTGAATAAAATGGGGGGAAAACTGAAATAAACAAATATTGTGTCTTATGTTATTAAATCTCTCGGCTTCTAGTCTTATAAAGTCAGTTTTGTTTTATAACATATTTATGAAAATGTGCGTTGCATTATAGTGCAACGTACGAAGCTACACGGAGAATATATAGAGGGAAAAGAGCGAGTGAACTCCAGGAGTGTGATGTGGCGGATGTCAGTCATAGATGTAAAATCCATTATTTTGATTAATCCATTTCGGATTCTTTTCTCCGGAGACTGGGTTATGAAATTTATCGCTTGGGAGAACCGAATTCAAAAAGAGCAGCTTCCTTTTGCGCGAATCGCCAAGCTCTTTTTTAAACTCTCAGATATTTTAGGGTTCACTTAGAAAAGGGGAAATTTTAGAAGGAGTTTCGCATTTATCCATGCACCAGCACTCTCCTTCTAGCCTATCGCACATCTTCCATTTATAAACTACGTCGTGTCGTTGAAGCATTAAAGCCATTACTTGGCTATCATTTGTTTGAATAAAACCTTGCACACCTGATGCGCTGCTGCTGCTCTTCAATGGGAAAAATTGTCAGATCTCTTGATGTGGAGCGCGCTGAATAGACAGGTGAAAGGTGCATGAGAAATTCGGTTGCTGCTCTTCTAAGAACATGCCATGCTAATCTGCATGGGATTAATCTGCATGGCAACCCACAATCTCCATGCAACGTGGCTAGAAAGAAAATTAGGAATTCGGTAATCGGATAATGCATTTTCATCTTTGAATTGGACTTCTGTCGGTGTAAGCAAACTTAAGCACGTACTGTGGATATGCGATATTTGTAAAGCATGGCACGTTGAAGTTATACATTTTATATTTTTTACTTTTATTTAGCTTGTCAAAAATGTGTGCATTTTCCTTTTTTGAGGATACGGTGTAGGTACATGTTATCCTCCTAAATCGATGCTAATTCAGCAACTATTAAATTAGCCTTTCCTGTGTATATACAGTATCCAACCAAATTAGACTTTAGGGCAAGCACGGCTTAGAAGGCGGTTTGTGTGTATAATACGAAAATATGTAAGTTGTTGTTGTAACATTCATGTATTTAGCGCAAACCTATAAAGTAGGGTATTTGGTGCACTTATAATCGCATCCAAGGTTAACAGCATTAGTAGAAAATGGGATGCACGCATGCTTCTTGTATATAATTTAGATCGATTACAAGAGCTTGATCTACTATGGGAAATTACAATAATTTTATAAATAGTTTGGAAATTGAAGCCCTTGATTCAATTTGCAGATATAATCTACTGGATAATAACATAAATGTCATCGTATTTTCATTTTTTTAGTTTCTTTATTGCAAAGCCATAAAAAATTGCATATACTTTATATTTTGTTAATATCCTTCTTAGAAATTTCTTTCGTTCGCATTTAATGACCTTAGTAAACTTATTTCACAAAAGTAATTCCATACACTTTCTTGTTCCTATACGTATCGCTTGCTGCATAAATGCAACTATAATCGTGGGCCTTATTGAATATTTTATAGAATATTGGATCCATTGCTATATCAAAAGTCATTCATGCATGCACTTTGCAAGTTCTTCTATTTCTGTTTACATTTAGTATAATTCGTTAGCTCACACACCCCTGGTGGTGTATACTTACCTATAGCACGACATTCATAACCTTGTTATACATGTTTATAGCTTATATACAATTTTTATACTAATGTGAAAATTGTGTGTGTGTTAAGCTGTAGCATATTACATGTATAACAAACAAACAAAAGATGGCCACTTTCTAAGAGTAAAATAATTCAGGCTGGCTGAAGGCCAATACATGCCCATGGTAGTGCCTAAACAGAAATAAGACTTGAACCAGAATCAGTTAATACAATTTAAGTTCTCTGTGCGAGAAGCTGTATGTTTTGTTATATACTCTTAATTATTATGTTCGGCAGACAATAGCCTGATGGCGTTCAAAGGCCCCAAGTAATTAGAAAAATGAACCCCTAATTCTATTACGTTGATTACGGTTTGAATATTAATATTGAAGGACGGTACACGCGGATATTCGAAACACAATTGCGGACTTTAGCAATTAATTTTGACACGGTGTGTGCTATTATAAAGCGTTCATGCGATTATGTGTTATCAGTTTACTTTCTTATTAACATCAAAGATGTATGCACTGCAGAATCACACTCCTCCATATAGTTGAGGAGATAATCAAATTTATATTCAGCGTCTCCACGTGTCTTAATTCTGTTGTGCATCAATAACGACATGGTGATTGTATCACATTTTCGTAGTTTTCGCATACATTCCTGACAGAAATCACAATGCTGAAAATAAAATCTAATTCAATTCGCAAAATGGATGATACAAACATATTTCTTAACTTGTTTGAATAAACTAATTAGCGTTATCTGGAATTCTAATATTAATAAATATGATATTTCAATGGAAAGTGATGTTTTCGACTTAATATCATAATGTATTTTCAAAAATGAGCTGTTTAACACAATAACATAATCTAAAGTTAAAATGACCAACCAACCAACCCGGTTTGACTCTTACGTGCTGTGACGTTGTTCAGCATTTTTAGCTCATGGCATGTAGGTATGAAAAATAAATGGAAATTGTTGGAACTGCTTAAAGCTAGTATAACGATTAGTTAAAATGTGTTGATTATAGGTAAGGATGGCTCTTGGGTTGGCAAATAAAATTCTCATAATTTTCGTAATTATAGCCTTATTCTAGTTCAGCAACCATATGTGTCTTTTGGATATTTAGACCTTTCTTTTATTACAATCTTTATTCCAACCTCTATAAAGTTATCACAATAACTCTAAAACAAGTTATCACAATAGGTATTCTGAAATACCTTAGGGTTTTCAGAATTTTTAATAGTAATTTAAGTTACCAAATGGAATTTTGTCCACAGCATGTACTTTGCATTTCGAAGTGTACTTTTAAGGTGTCTTTAATGGTACTTCTAACTTTAAAGGTACTTCGAAATGAATATATATATGTATGTATACAGTAGCACATTCTATTAAAAAGGTGTTCATTAAGGTGCGCTTCATGATGCAAGATAGGTGTTATGTTAGTGGAAGCTTATAACACCTTTATTGGTACCATTTTTCTTAAAGTGTATGATCTTTGCATATACATCAAGCATAAGGAGGTGGCCATATTGGAGATGCTGCAGTATATGCTACATGCATGTAGGCCTATATGCTCATACGCCATCATGAAGGGCTGAACCGAAATAAGGCTAATTAGCATGCAGACAACGAGATCTATTTATACATTATATACCGGTATAAAGTATTTCTATAGCTAAGTGCCGAAAAGGTAATTTGCAAACATCTCCAAGAATCGTGTAATTTTAAGAACAAGATATATAGTGACGCCACTTTCGTAAAATGTTTAGGCGGGCATGTTTGTTTTGTATTTAATTGAAAAACGCAGCTTATCCGGGCACATTCGGAACTCCGGATGATGCTTAAATGATTCATGGGTTACCAACAACCAACCGATAAACCATTTCAGTTGAAAATAAAAAAAAGCAGCGAAACTTTTTTCCCCTCTCAGCTTTATCTCCATATTGCTGATCTTTAGCAATGTCTGCGGGCTCCAGAACAAAAATGCGCAATTGCTGAAAAAGCGAACTTGAAATAGATTAGAAAGTAGACAAATGACTTGTGGTTAAAATCAGGAGGGCTAAGACGGAAGATACATAAATGAGGGGGGAGAAATGTGTGGGAATGGGGAGCAAGGAGAGGCGAAGTGATATTTCTTCAGGGAGCTGGGATGCTGTGCAGGATGGAGAAAATGTGATGGCAATTGGATTAAATGTGTTAGTCGCAGGCGTGTTACGACAGAACACGGGCTTTTGTAGCTTGGTTTCGCTTCTTTGCCTCTGTTTCATACTCCCTATGTGTAGCTAGGCTTTTTTTATCTTCTTCTTCGCATTTAAGACCAATCGAAACAAATCCTTTGTGGCGTGCCGTGAGCTGCAAAATAACGACTAACGAATAATTTGCTTGAAGATAATCAGCTTCAGCAGATGACGCTTCAACTTTCAGAGAGTGATAGAATCCAACAAATTCTTAAAGACGTCTTCATTGTCGTACTGTAAACGAGATGCTGCACTGACAATTAAACTCAGTTGTGATAAGAAAACATCCACGGTGCTGTAAAATATAGCCGTATTACATACATTTTATAATTATGAGCACTGAAATACTGGACTCACGTCAGTCAACCAGTTTTGTTAACCCATTTCAGGCAAATGAGAAAATGAGATCGAACACTTTAACTGAAATAGGCGGGGAAAACCAGGTATTCTGACGCCAGAACTGCATGATTCCGGCATGCAGAAATGTAAAATGTCTCAATGTGTATACATTATTCTTTCTTTCTTTCATCTGCTTATGTCCCACATTGTTCATATGTGCAATATACTTCTTCACTTATAACAAATGTAGTATAATTTATCTTTTGTACTCCATTAGTAACATATCATTTTGATAAATTTTGCCACCAAATCTAATGGTGTCATCCATTTAGTTCCACCCGTTTTATAGAGATATACTTTCAAGTTACCTATTTACATTTTGATTTTCATTCAAGCATTTTACTTAATCTGACCACAATCAATGTTTCGGCATTACTTCAGTTACCACATGTATATGGTATCTGCAGTAATGCCAAAACACCACTTGGGTACATAACCTCAGAAGATTAATTCTATAATGTATTTATAGTTTGTGCCAAGAGATTTTTATACGATATGATGATCGGATTTCGGTCTGCGCATGTACATGTTTCTATAAATTGTAGGCCTATATTGTACATGGACAATTAATGTAGAGATTGTACAATTTATATAGATGCATTAATATAATTTATACGGATGGCGTATAACTATATGCTAATTAAGATAATGATAGAGGTCACAAAAATTAAAAATTATCAAAAGCAAAAACCTTAACAATTGCAATTTGTCTCCGAAATATAACACGATTACATTTCTAAGACATATATGGGTGTAATTTAATGTGGATGACAGTATCAGGTTATGTGCGTTTGTTTTGTTTATTTTGTTATTTATATAGTACAAATTAATCTCACTATCATTAGCTTTGTATCATCAATACCTAAATCAGTCGTTTGGGTAACTTTAGCGAGGTTACTTAAACATTTGTTAAAACTGTTCTATCGAGCTGACAAATTATATTCTCAGATTGTGGTTTTCCGATACTCTTCTTGCGGATGTAGGCTAATGCTCAACGAGTCAATTGCTCTTTTGTCTTCTTGCTGTTTCTAGGCTACCGCCAAACACTTAATCTGTCTGTACCAGACACCCGAATTGTATCTTAAATAGGATGCTAATGTTTCCAGATTTATGGAACCAAATCTGTGTGGGCTTTCTCTTCACTGATGTGGAAAGTATCTATCTAGGTTGTCTCTTATGGCTGACTCTGTTGAAGTATCAGTAGTGCTCGTTTGATTTAAGATATTATCAGGAAAAAAATCGGCTTGCTTTGGAAGACTATTATATGGGCTAACATTTAATCGAAACACATTTTAAAGTATTAGCTTCTTATTAAAAAAAAAAAAAAAAAAAAAAAACAACAACCGTATATCGTTAGCTTTTAAACTACTTGAAGCGTGAATTCTTAATGAAAAAAAGGCTTATTATGAGACTTTGAAGTTATTTCATATCAACCATATGTTTTTGAAATTTGGCTAATAGAAGATGCTGCAACGTAATTACTTTGCATGATTTCAAACTGTGTTTAACGCTTTGGAAATTGACTGATAACGTGACAAATGACTAAAACTAATGTGATAATTTATTTTTTATATACTGTTATTTAAAAGTATCACAAGCATAATTAATGCAGAATAACAACTATGCCGTTCAACAACTGTAGTTCTTGAAGTACTTGTAGTTTCATTGCACGAAATATCTGTTTGGATTCATTAAGATAATTAATATGGTATTGTACTTATATGTATGTTTTCAATTAATCAAATAGCTTCAGTCTCTTCTTCCTTTTTGACAAACATGCAGAGCAGTGTTGAGACTTTTGGTCCCCACTGTATAAATGAAGTAACATTATACGAAACGACAACTGAATACCTTAATTGATGCAACTGAAGCGAGGTTATGATATGACTAGGGGCATTCAGCTTCTAAATTTCAGCTATGTCAAAACACAAAGTCACATGCGCACGTGCACCAACAAAAGAATTTAATCAATTCATCCGATTTTTGTTTCGCCTATAAGACAAGATTGTAATGTATTAAAAATCATATACCAGCTTTCAAAGATGATAAACATTGTACTTAGGTATGTAGAATATACGTCAACAATTCATAAAGACTGCTAGGTGCATGCATTAATCAACAACAGGAAAATAAAGATATAATTTTTTGCTTAGAAGAGTAACACATGTGGCGTTTTGTGTTCCATTGGAGTCACATTGTACACAAAATTGACTCAGTAGATTTCGTTTTAGTTACTCGTGATGTTTTCAAAAACGATTCTACAACTTCATGTGATAGACTATACATCCATTTTGTTTCATTCTACATATTCAGTGATACACGTTGTTTTGACATCTTCTGATTGAGTTTCTACAGGGACTCATTAGGAACTGATTTTTATCCAAATGTTATCTAGCAGAAGAAACGGTCGTTCTCTGTTGGGTACTTAGTGCTAATGGTTGCGCGTGGGAGACCTTCTGATAAATGGCTTGGTCAGAATTACCCCTCATACAAATGGCTTTTTGATTTGACAGGTTATGTTAAATTATTAAAATGTCTGGAAATTGGCTTTATGGTATTACTTTTGAAGAGGGTAGCATGACTTCTCCACGTTCAAAAATATATACGTTTAGATTTCATCTTTTAAGTTTGGGGAAAGTCATGGGAAACTACATTTCGCTGCTAAAATTACAGTGAATTTGGTAAAAAAAAGATTTTTTTACTAGACAGGCTAATGTAGGCAGGGCAGTTGTAGGGCAGATCAATGCATTTTGTAAAATAAAATGGGGAAAAAGGATCGATCTTCGATTTTACGAAAGATTTGCATTCAATGTAAATTTGCCTTGTTTTTTATACGGTTGGTCAGCAACACATCGAAAATGATTGCTTAAATTGCTATGCATGTACATCTTATGTAATGTGTACCATTTACGTACAGTATGTTTGATCTACAGTATATTGATAACTTATTAATTTGATAACATAATTTTATTTCTTGTGTTTTTAAATCTGTAATTATAACTTAGACTGTACATGCTTAGAAGTTATTAAGAGCAGTATATATTTAATTTTAATAAGGAAGTTATAGCAAATACATGTATGTTATTATAATATATATACAAGTACGTACATGTAGGCCTACCCACGAAATAAAGATCAACTACATGTATTTTTAACGACCTATACATGTATCAACTACTCTGCCTTGTTTATTTGCGTTGGTAATTTTTGTAGCAGTAATAATATACATGTAATTGATGGTAAATATAAGTATTTCATTAATCGGAATGCTAACATGACGTTGTAATACATCGATTTTTTAATGAAGATTTTTACATTGCTAATAATTTTTTAAATGCTGACAGCAATTTATCGACTTAAAATTTTGAAGAAAGTAACTACAGTATATACATTTGCATGCTTGTATTATATGTCCTCCTACAAGCTGTATTGTATATCAAACCTTACAGATAACATATGTATATCAAGTTATTCGTTCCTTATTGCCTACAAGAACGGATTATCATAACCTTTTTGCTTTTGGGATCCATTGATATTGCATGGCAGCATACTTTTTTATACACGGTAAACTGTATGTTGATAACTGGCATGTCTGTGCCATATCTTGTTTTTTTCTTCCAATACGATTTTCAGTTTTCCATACGGCCAAGTATCTCATTCATTTCTTCGGCATTGGCCTCCCTATATCATTATCGTACCCCCATCCTCTTTTCTGCTACATACTTTTTACACTCATTTTCACTGCAAAAAATTCTTTAAGGTGTGAATGCGTGCAAAGTCATAGTTTGATTGAAAGTTCTTTCTCCCCCATCTGCTCCATCCCCAGCCTCATCCCCAACCGAATGCATTTTGCTTAATAAAAATTTACAGATGTGATCTCATTCTTCCTCAACCCTGTGCGAAATCTCATAGTTGCCGCAACTATGGCAAAAAAGCATCGTTTCGAGCTATTTCCTATTCCAGATTCCGGTAATTTTCCAGATCAGTGGATACGTAAATTTGCCCGCTTGCAAAAATGATACATTATATATCGAGCGTACTACAGTACTTCGCTACAGCTCAGTATTCGTGAGCGCCTACATATGTGCATTCTTCGAAAAATAATGCATAATTTTACCAGGAAATATTCGTTCTTCGCAGAATCGGATTGTCCATATATAGAACTCAGATTTTATGACTCTATTCTTCGACTTTGTATGCAAGACAATATATAACTTAAAAAATAGATTCATTACTTATTTGCTACTTGATACATTCATTATTAAATAATTACACTGTAGGCCTACTTGGTACGAAATTCTTCCACGGTGAATGAGAGGAAGGAATGGACATTTATAGTTATACTTGTTATGTTAAACTTCCAAAAGCTATTTTTTTTTATCTTATAACAGATTGTAATGAATGCTAGTTTGCAAAAGTCTATAGACACTCAAGTATAGCACTCAAATGGACCTACTGGATATATAATATATATAAAACTATACTATAGGGCCTATATTGGCTGAATTTATTTGCCATTGTTGATTAAGACATATTGATATCATAAGAGGACCATAGGCAATTATGGCAAAATGTTAACATTGCAATAGTTTGCCAATATTGAAAAATGCGTTTTGCTTATAATTGGCCAACATTGAGTGCTACTTGGGTATGCACGTGTATGTACAGTGTCCAGACTCCATGTACAGTGTAAAATTTTGGAACAAATTAACCCCGTTTTGCCATTGTTACGACAAATTAATTGCAATTGTAATATAAAAAATGCATTAATCAACATAAAACGGTTGCATCACATATGTTCACAGGTTTTGTGAAGATCGCACGAGCGCCTCATAGTGCACGTAATTAAAAGGTTTTACACGAAAGACGAAGTTTGTTTAACTCTCAAGCTACATGTATATGCAGTCATTGGCTTCTTATAAGACTGACAGCACTGGCTGTACCTTTTTGCAGAAACTAATTGATAAGCGTCACGTCAATTGTTTGATCTAATTTTGTTTTCTGAACTATACCGATGATATAAACTTGCGTTAGTTCAACAACATATTAACTCTATTAAGGTTGCTTTGAATGATGATTGCATGAACAATCATGGGACTGGACAAAAGTGTTCAAATTAGACAGGTGATCATTGTAGGAAGGGTTAACTTGGGCCCCTCCTGCTTGATGTGTGTGTCTTAATCTGCTACAGAAAATAACCATAAATAAGGGACTATTTTCATTTCTTAGGAGGTACCCTGGGGCTTAAAAATGCCTGAACGCTCAATGGTCATGTTCATATTGTATTGAGAGGAGAATCCCATCCCGGGACCAAAAATAGTGCTCAATGTAAAAGGTATATATAGAGGTGTCATTAATTGTATCATGGTCTTTCCTATTGTTATTTATATGAGCTGTCCGGGACCATCCAAAAGTGTTCAAGTTATGGAGGTGTTAAATCTCTTTATTGAGGTACGTGTTCAATGTGACAAGTTTCACTGTACACTATAGATGAAGAAAGTGGACAATTGACATCAACTTTTAAATATTGATAATTCAGAACATGTATTTAAAATATTAATCTACCACCAAATTTATATGCCGTTATTGGATGACCCCGATTAAATGTACCCTGTAGGCCTGCCATCATCCATTATCACGTGATTCGAAAGCCGAGTTTGATGATAGTTTTGCAGAAGTCTCATTTATTCCTCTTTGGCCCTGTTTTCTCTACCACGAAATCGTCAATCACAGTTGGTGGCTTTGTATTCATTACATGCATGTCTCAATATCGATTTCATCGTTTTCGCATCGTTTCATTGAAATTTTGTTATGAGCCCAGCGGATCAAAATGACTGCTGCCACTCTTCTGAATTCATTGTCTTATACTCGATCATTTTCTCCCAAATACGATATTGCAGCTAGGACATCTTAAGCGTGAGTCCGTTTGCGAATACTTATTCAAAGCACATTTCACGCTGGAGAATTGAAGAGATACTTATTTCCTGTATATTAAAACCATTCTTGGTATGGTTGGCTATATAACATTATAGGATATATAATTAGTTTTGGCAGCGAGTTTTATGTATCTATTTACATTGGCATATAGACTATAGAGGACATAGTGAAAGTTATGATGAGATGCCAATGGTCATTGGTATTATTGCCACCAGTTTCATTTCAGCAGTTCAATTTGATAAATCCCAAAATTCCGCTAGATCGATTCTGTAAAAATTGATAAAAGAGTTTTGATGAGAAAGAGAAATATGAGAAAACAAAGCAATCGCAAAGCCATGTCAGACATAAAAATGTTTGTAGCATTCGCTAAGGCATTTATCATTTTTTTAGATTTTTTTTTCGCTTTAAATCATATTTCTGAGAATGTGGACTCTGCATGGATGTTTCATGATTGATTTTAACAGTGTGCAGGACTTGCAGTAGTTTTTATTACCTAGACATTTATTTCGCTTAAGTTATCTTTTTCACTTATTGCCAAACTGACGGAAAGTAAATCAGAAGTAGTGGAAAAATATTCGAGGGTGAGGATTTTGTTTTTCAATCTGCAACGCCTTTCAAGAGGATCACTGTCCAGTTTTTAAAATATATTCGCGGAGTTCACAGAAATGTTATCTTACGAAACGAATCATTGTCTTCTATAATAATAAGGTTGATGTATACAACTGAAATTCGTAAGCTCGAAGAGCTTCATTCGAATTGAATGGCATTATTTCTCTCACCGAGATAAGCAAACAAATGAAAATTTAATCAATACAAACTTGACATTTATACATTTCTATTTGCAGTGAAACAAGCAATTTTAATTAAAGAATTATCACATATAAGCAAGTAATATGATAGTGCTAATTTTGAGGTTTAAAAAAAATGATTCCTTATTTTAGTAAACACGATTAAAATCTCCTTTAATCCAAACGACAATGAGTTGTCGTATCTTGCCAATTCATTTAAGTCAGTGAGCAATGAAAAAATAATCGATATAAACGGATTTCAATTTTATATGCCTTGATTTACATGCAATTTCATCCAAATATGAATCTTTTGGAATAGATGCACAATGAAAACATGTTGACAACAACATCTTTCACGATATTGAATACAACATTGTTATCGTTGCATACCCTTTTTGTCTGTTGTTTCGTATTGTATATTTTTAGATTCGATCGTTACTTTCAATTATAATTTTTACAAATGTATTCATTGCAAGCGTTCTAGCTGCCCTGGCTGCGGTTATTGGAAATACTCTTCCGCATGTAGTAATTAAACTATCTAACAACTCATTAACGTGTAAAAAATTACCTCGATTTTAATTACCCTGTATTATAAATGACGTCTGTAAGCTCATTGCAAACAGCATGGGGAATTTATAAAATTCCTCGTGCTATGGAGATATATTTCGTGCAATGCATTTGGGAAAGGAAAGTGAAAAATAACCCTTGAATAAAATTATGGCATAATTGCCCCAGCGATTTACGTAATTCCCTATAAAGCAAAGAGCTTCCCCTGATATTAACTTAACACAACAAAAGTCTCGTGCAGAGAATTAAGTTAAATTAGCGCAAAAATGTCATCATCAGCGTCCCTTCGATGTTTATTTGTTTGACCTAGCCAACCAAAAATCCTTTATTCAGAGAAGAGGTCGGTATAAAAATGGCCCTTATAAATATCTGCGTGTGGAACTGGACTTTATCATGCTAATCTGCATTTTATTTTATTGGTGCATTCATCCATCACATAAACTCTTAATTGATATGATTTCAACTGGATTAAGCTCAGCTTGTTAATGAGTGATTGTTGTGCGTGCCACCATGCGTTTAATTTCTGTTACTTGTCAACTCACTCTTGTTTTCATTTTTATATCAAGTAAATCTAATCAATTATTTAAAAAACGAGAGGCGCATGGAACTTTGATATGAAGTTTTAAATGCTCGATTTATTGGAGATCCTATTTGGAGTTTTAGAAAAGGATGGCATTACTGTACTGCATTACTGTGTCTTTTTATTTTAAAAAAATGTCATTAAGCTTCGAATTTCCATGGCACTGTTTTCTTCTTTTTATGACACACGTGTGTGTTGTTTCTTTGCCACTTTCTTAAGTTCAGTAAGATATAACCTCTGTATTTGTTCTTTATTCCTAAGAATAGCTAATGACGAGAAGAGTTTGTTTACAATAGAGTGGAATATCATTGAAAGCGAAGTCTCGGTGTCTTTCCCTGGAGTCCAACTATACTTCCGAAATAATGATTCCGGGTTTGAAAAGAAGAATCGGTATTTTTTTTCTTTGTTACCGAATTATTATTCCCTTAATTTGTAGTGACGATGGAAAGTCGATCCATTTGTCATCGAGAAAGAGAGACCTTTTTAGGTGGATTTTTACCGTATAGAGGATTGCGTGCAATTGCTACGGTTGGTTGGATGATTGAAATTGTAGCTTTTGTACGAAGGACGTCACTCCTTCTTCGGGGACTGAATTACAGGCTGTCGTTGAGAATGGCACTTTGTCGACGTCACTAAGCTAGCATTAGGCTTGAGAGAGGAAGGGTTAATTATGATTTCCGTTATATTCATTGCTCCATGCAGACTTTTCTGAAGTTCTGAATGGCGTCCTCAAATCCTTAACTAGTACTTGCAAATAAGCATCGCGATGCTCTTGGTCGGTTGAGGAAGGAGCAATGCCCAGATAATATTATTATTGACCTCAATGTGATGAAAAACTTCTTAAATAGTGCTGCTGTCTTGATATTTTTGAAAAGGCCGTGTGCCAAACCAGCACTTGCACTGATTACATGCATAAGAAGCAATAAGACGCAATATACATTTATACGTATAGATTCTATACACTGTACATATACAGTATAATAGTATGCAAATGTACATCCAAGGCACGAGCTGTATGCTATACGCTCATATAATGTATGGAATCTTACAAGTTCATGGGTCACTCACTCATTGCGTATTATTCCATGTCACATTTTAAAAATTAGCTGTGTAAACTATTACAATTGTTAGCATTTATGATTTTTTCCTTACCTTAATTATTACAAGTATGCATGTACTAGATGGAATGTCACAAGTAAGAATTAGTCTTTTCTGTCTCTTCTATAATTTTACACACACATCTTTGATTTCACTATAATGCAAGTTAATCTATTAATCTGATATTTTTTTCAGTTGGTATGACTATAAGTATAGTTGAATTAGTTAATAATCAGCTCGGCAAGCCTCACTTTTCAACCACTTTTCTTTGAAAGGTAGGCTATATTGGGCGCTATCTTATAAAGCACTTATGGTTAATATGTAAGTATAAAGGTTACACAAAATATATCCTACCATATGGTTGTTATAACTCTTTGTGTGTGTGTCAGTGTGGTTTTTTGTGTTTTTTTGTGTATAGAAGATTGAGAACTATGATAAAAATCAAGTTTTATGAGTTTGGATTATTTCTTATAAGTGCGTTTGCTCAACTTTCTGGCATTTTATTTTTAATTTACAACCGCCTTTATAGAAAAATGACAATGATTATCAATGAGAGTTTAGTTTTCAGCATTTTCTCTATGATTCGTTGTGGCGGCATCCTTTTCAAATATCGATTTTCTGCACATAAATAATGTCGCCGGCTTGTTTATGTTGGCCTGTGACCAAATTCTTTTTTGGCTAAACTCATTTTTCTTGATTAAAGCATTCAACAACGCAGCGTTTTTAAGAAACTGGAAGAAAAAAAAATTGTAAGGCTGTGACTTATGACCTACATGTACTCAAAAAAAAATGTATCACATAAAGCCTCTGGAGGTGGAACGGTCTGCTACATTTGCGGGACCTATAAAATTGCTTTATAAAACCTAAACATAGGTTCCATCTGCATTTTAAAGGCTCTGTATTTAAAACAATGTATTAATGTATTAATGTAATGCAAGTCTTCAGAGACCGGAGATTATCCTAACATGATAAATTGTGAATTTTTTTATATATCTTCACGGGAATTGATCCCGCAACGTTACCTACCAGTTTCTATACCCACAACTATACATGTGGTTAACATCTTGACTCCTGTTCCAAACCTAGATTCTAGAACGACCATATTGAAAGAGAAGCATGAATATATGTACTGGATAAGGCCTCATACAGCAGAGCAAAAGATGTAGATCTATAGGTATCAAATACCCTATTTATTGCAAAAAAAAAAACTATTATGAACATTTTGAGAGCATGGGTCACAGAAGCTTGAATATACATAATTAGTATATAATTAGTATAGAATATACATAATGAATATACATAATATACATAAATATTTTCACATAATTAGTGTGAAAAATGGTAAAACACCGACAGGTCTATACTGCTTATTTTTTAGTGTAGGAGCATCTTGTTTTTATGGTCCTAACGTGTTACAATATAGTGTTAAAACGTATACAACTTAATTTATGCTGGAATATCAAAAGTACCTGTTGCTCTTTTGAAATTCGATCGCTTTCGTAGACGTCATTCAACTATTTATTGAAATCTTGTGCACATAACTGCAAAACTCGAAAAAAGGAAGTTTTTTTTGTAAAGTTAAAGACTATTAAATGAAATTCATGAACTGCTGTTTTTTTTCTTGCAAAGAAACAAAGAAAAAAAAGGAATTGCACGACTATTGGACTTTTTGTTATGTGATGAAGCAAGTAAAACGAAATCGGACACCGATGATATTGAAGGAGACTTACTCCGGCAAATGAGTATTTCTGTCATATTCTGTAGTATATGTGCTATTGAATTTTCTTCTCTACCCTCTTATTTGTATCTATAAACCCTACCCACTCACCCATCACCGATTATCGAACAACGCTATTTCTTTAAATATGCGTTAGTTTTTGACAGTCCATGACAATTTTTGTCAGCATTTTTTATCATTTCACTTTCAAAGTTTTTTTTTTTCCACGGCTATAGCTAGCACTCAGAATTCATATCAGCAGTATTCGGTATATCCTTTCTCGGAATGAAGTAGGCCCTTCATAGGCAGGCGCTAGGGGTATACCATATTTTTATTGGTTCCCATCTCAGGTTCTGTCCCATTATCGTTTCTGGTAATAAAATCACTTTTGGCCGTCGTCGAAGTGAAGATGGCATAGATGGGATTTTTCTCACTTATTTCCATCGACCAATGGCAAGAAGGTTTTTCAAGTTGAAATGGTTGTTTCTAGCAAAACCCGAAACATTCAGTTTGTCCCGCGAGATTACCGATTTTTACTGGAGAGATTTGAAACGATCAGGTGTTGGATGCAGGCATGCTGAAGAATGTCATTATATACAGGGGAACCCTCCTTGCCTTGGGCGTTGTGGAACCCATAGGATATGGAGGTCATTTTTTTTTAAGTATCATTCCATAAATTTAGGTTGTTAGATGCTAACCATCCGCTATTAGCGGTTGAACATAAACACCCGGGCAATTAAAAGCTATAGTAAGTAGTCTCTAAGGACCATAACGTTTAATGGAATTATTTCAGCGATTGTAACCACTGAGGTTGGGGAAACATTGCGTGCCCAAAGCAAGAGATTTTCATATAAGAGAGGTTTCGGTATAACGCTGTCGACGTACTTTGGATCGCTTGCCATTATAAGCATTCGTCAGTGCAATGGAAAATGCAGAGTGACACGTTTGGGGGAGATTCTACTTGAGCTGGCAAGAGATTCCCCTGTCAGCGTTCGTGGAAAACCGAATCCATGCATCGCTATTGGCGAATTTGCATGATTTAGTTAACATTTTGCCAGCAAATTAATGCAATCTTTCAACATTCCCACTTCCCATCTTCGCTTGGCTAATGGGAAATGACGGATGCAACACTCAGTCGTGTGGATCTGTTTGCATACGCATGCATGTAATTGTCATAACGCCCGAATTGCACAAAAATCCATGTTGGGAAAAACGTGGCACACGTAAATGAATATTCCTTTATCGAATTTCAGAAAACAATACGAATGAACGAGTTTATTGATTTGTATAAATTTAAATGAATATGCATTGCTGTCTTTGTTTCCCCTAAACTCTTCTGTTTACAGGTCGATAACACGCTAACTGCTTGCAACCCTGTACAACATTTATAATTACAGTATTCCCTCCTAGAAGCTAACTACATTTACACGAGGGCGGCACCTTACGGAAGTGGTTGTGAATAAATAATTAGAATGCAGATAACAGGAATGTTTTGTCACTGATTGGAATGGAACTCTGCCATTATTCAGATGTACGTCATTTTCACGACTAGATAAATGAAGTAATAATTATCACCTTCTGAACTATACCATGCAAGATTTTATTGCTAGAGTTGGGCTTATTAACATCAATGGCCCTTATCAAAGTATCATTCTTATGAAATGTTAAAAAAAGTAGAACTGGATGACAAATGCAAAAACGTAAAAATAGGTATCCAATCAATCCCTCGATCTTGTGATACAATTCAATTCAACTCAGTACCCTATATACAGTCAGCAATCAAATGCCATGTGGTAGGGGGTTTACATACATACAAAACATGTATATAAGGTGGTACATTAATTATAATAAAGATATTCCCATTATGGCTCCTCTATAGAAACTAATTACTAAAATTATGTTGTATTTAAATTTTTTAAAATTGATGGCAATTTGTTATATCTCAAGCGAAAAATCTCCAGCGGTATCATAGAGAAAAACTATAATGAATATAAGTAATATGGTAATGGGACTATTGAGACAACTTAAGACAAGCAATAAGGACCGAATGATATACCAGTATCGAAAGGATTTTATTATATTGTGCATTATATGGAGTTCATTCAGAGATCTTGGGCACTCAAATTAGAACATATAGGCTACATGTACTCGACAATATTTATAATTCTCAATTAGTATAAAAATGTGATGTTCTAAAATTTCATAAGCAATTGGGTTTAATACAATGATATTTTTCTCTAAGGATTGCTGACTTTGAATCTTGAATCTTCATTTTGAATCTTCAAATTGAATTGTTTTGAATCTTCAGAAGAATTTTTGGCCTGATGTTTAATTATAATTTTAATTATAATTTTGATTCGAACTTCTTTATTTTTACCCCGCATTAAAACCCGTTTGGAAATCTGATTAAATTTCTAACACGCATAGAATAGCAATCACTGACAACACTCGTGCATTGCAGTAAAGTTTACCTGAGGGTAGGAGGAATCGTGGTAGAAAAATAAATAAACAATGATATAGTAACATACTCCTTATTGCTATTGGCATAACAAACAGTATATATGATTTCGAATAATCTCTATAAAGCAAACAATGACTGCAATACAGAGCACCTATCATGGAATGCATAATGAAATGGAATACATTTCAATATTGGTTTCTAAAATACACAATTTACGTTGTCTATCAAAAGCTTACGGTGAATTCCAAGACTTTGTGGAAATCGTGTACCCCAATGGTATACAGAAAAAGCAGGTCGGCGTCTTGGATATTTATCAAATTTCTCCACTCGATTCGAAATTCAAGCAACAGCCTAGTCATTCATAAAAGGAAATTGATACACTGTGTCGTCCATTTGTTACGTGAATTGATTTTGCGGTAGATGGTAATGGTTTCTGGTAATGAGTATATGAATAACACGTCGTGATAACGAGGCCAACAAACTGCACTGGTGGTCATCGTAATATAATAGAGTGGTCAGAAGAAAAACGGATGTCCCTATGCAACCCCTCACTCCGTTGGTCCAATATAGGGCAAAACGGAAACCTTTTCAATGACATTCCCTTCTCGCTCTTATCAATATCGCAAATACAATTGAAGTCCATATAGTTGTGGGGAGAGATGGAGAGAAAAGCGGACTGCGCTTGTATAAGTTCCTTGTATAATAGGGTTGCAAAGGGTGCAAACCGACGTACAGAATGGCGGAAGGAAGTCTAAAGGGGACAAAGGAGCCATGTCCCAAGGATGCATTGCTGGAAAATGAAAGCTATGATTTTATATGCCATTATAGATTTTAGGTTGATGTTATTCTTGTTGGATTATTACAGATGTAGTGGACGTCAGGATGCCACTAAACATTGACTTTTTACTCTTATATGTTAGCACTAACAGTGCCGGAGACAACGATTTGGATTTTTAAACTACGTTTGTTTTCAATTGCTTCGTGGGATAATTTTTTTTAAGCAATTTAACCAAAAAGAAATGCTGAAGTTGTCTGCATGCACTTATCTTGCCACATTTATGTTTAAAACAATTCCAGTTGTAAATCAACTGCAATAGTTAGCAGTTCAATATAGCTAATTGTATGCACTGTATAATATATAATCTTATTTATTACAAAAAATAGTATATGTAATATACACATGTATATAATACGATATATACTGTAATGCAAAAAAAAATTAAGACAAAATCTTTCTTCAACATTTAAACTTTTTTATAGAGGCGATGTTCTAATATTCATGTATACATGTATAAAAAAATTCAAGTAATCAAAAAATGTGATTTAAATAATCTTTTCATTTCCATGTGATTGACAACTATAATGTTAAATGGGTATATGTTACTTCTGAGCTATTTGTCAAAAATCCCTCACCTGGACAAGTACAACTCAAGTATTAATGAAAACATTTTAAAATCGTGAAGTCCATTGCATGATGTCCATGACATACATGTATGTAGTGTCCATATATGATGCATAAAGTGCACTATTGTCCTATTCTGGTTCTTTTTTTTAACGAAAATTGGGTTGACTTCAGGATTCGGATCCCAGCTTCCCCTGAAAACAAGCTGTTATACAAATACAGCAACGAAGCTTTTGATCTTTTGTACTTATTTAATGCATTTGTGCTGCTCTTATAGACTTCTAAAGAAACTTTAAACATGACCCGCACACGTGACTATATATACAACGGTCCTTCGTGAAGACTGGAGGGAAATGAGAAAATGGCGCTTTTTTTATCCCTCCAGTCAAAATTGCTAGTTCAGCTGTAGAGTTCTCATCTTAATATAATATAAATCCGGACACGGAGAAATTCGAATTATAGACTGACTCCACTTAGGTACTTTGGCTTGTCAACGAACTGCAAGAGCTATAGGCTGTACGTATAAGTCTGCAAGAGTGGGGAAAAGGCGGGATGGCATTTTCAATGCCTCTGGGAGAAAGTATCATCACTGTGGTCCAAACACCATTTCCTATATCATCCACATAGGAAATAATGGCACCCCCTTCTATCGCTCAGACCCTCCCCACTCCTTGAATACATCCCCGAACTGAAGGCAACCATAAATGACAGAAGTAAGGACGTAGGGGAGGCGAGGGACGTTGCATGTCGTTGCATAAATTACATGCAAGGATTACTTTGCATCTTTTCCCAGCCTCTCGTCCTACTTGCTGGATACTCACTAGTCATGATTTGCATCGATCCTTATACAGAGCTGTTATTTTTACCAGATTATTATTACTATTGCTCATTGGGCTAGATTGTGGTGGGGGGAGGCCATATCGTTTTCCCACCCCTTCGAAACCATAACAATAACTCTACGCTATTTCATATTTTCCTCCCCCTTCTTTCCCCACGATGTTTAGTCGAGATTTTTTTCCCTGGTTGCATGGTTTATCATGCATTGGCTCCTGGCTCCATTAACTTGCGCCAATATATCGGCATAGCAGATGAACCTATTTTTCGAACTGGTCTTGGAAAAAAAATCAACAAAGTAGGTCTGGTTTTATCGAACGTATGCGCCGAGCAAAACAGTCCCAAACGTATTGCCTCGCGTGCTTTCGGGTGCTGACCCTTTTCACTTCGGACATGGCGGAGCTAACAACCGGATTCACGTTGAATAGCCACGTGGGGATTTATAAAAATGTTATGAAGGGGAGCAGGTCCAGTTTGCGAGGGATATATGGTGTTCTTTAAGTGAATCTGGGGGATGAGAGGGGAGAGAGTGGCATCATCAATGATTCCTAAATGAGTATTTCTCATATTCATATTCGTACACTTTGATGACTCCATTTGCCTCTTTTTTTTACTCATAATAAAGAATTGCGCCAATTGCAGGGGAGTAGCGTTTATAGCCTCAGATAGCAGCAAACAAAGTCCACGTGTCATATTGCTTTTATGAAGTAACTATTAAGCCAACATATGGCCATGTAATGAGACGGTTAACGCACTTAATGACGTCATATGTTATTCAACTCGATTTTGAGACACGAAATGCTGACTTTCATTGATAGGAGATGAAGCCGCGATTTTTGATGTTAGACAGTTCAATTACACCTGGACAATACAATTGTATAGTGGTTGGAAAATAATTTTGAAATCATATTGAATCATTTTCAGTTGCCTGGAAATTCAGGAAATGTAGTTAAATTTTTTGCACCCCAAAAAAGTTTGGCCATATTCGCGAAATTCGAGTTAAATACCAATTGATGCTGAAATTTCAGATCCGCATTGGGAAATTTCTATTAATTTAAAAATCTGATATAAAAAACTACTATTTTAAAAATGTCTTCAAGTTTGTTAGTAGAAATACTACATTATTTTCTGTTTTACTCATTAATTTGTTTGTTTTAATAAATATATTATAATATATCTCAATATAATATAAGAACAACTTCAAAGCAGCTACCAAATTTTCAATCTAATATATGTAAAATACGTTTTGATTGTAATGTATGTATCAGTTTTATTACTTAAATTCAAAACATTTTTAGCTTGAATTTGATTTTATATTCTGAGAAATTTATAAAAAATATAATAAAATATATACTATCATATACATAGCACGACATTTTATATTCAAAATGAATACATCAAAATATGTGAATAGGAACCTCTAAATAGCGATAACTCACAGTCAGCACGGATTGATTTTACATGTAAAAGTGGACAACCAAGTTAACCTTAAAATAACGCATCCCTCCAAATATAGCACACGCTTTGATTTGGTCCCAGTGGTTTGTGCTATATATATTCACATGTAATATGAAAGCCTTGATATAGTCTATACTTAACGGCATTTGATCAAATTTAATGGACATCCTGTACATGATTCCAGAAGATAATCGATTGCAGCAAAGTAATTTTATACTTAAGTTTGTTTATTTTATTTTTAAGTTAAAACCCTTTCTATAAACCGTATACCTACAATGCAGACAAATATAGAATCTATCTATATCACTTTCAATTAGTTTTTTTTAAAGTTATTGAATTGTATTTAACTCCTCTTATGTTATATAAGCCAGTGCAAGATCAAAAACACTGCCATGCTGTCAGTCATTCACTTGAAGGTCCCTATTGACTTTTCATTGTCTTTTGACACATAATTTCAGTTTCAGCCAGCACCAATTTTCTTGATAAACCAAGGCAGCTAACTAAAAATGCTTCAACCCTCTCGTGCATGTCAGGCTGATTTATGCATTACTAATAAGCGTTTGTCAGAACGAATGATACTCCTTAATAAAAGGCAATCACACAGACTCTGCGTATAGTGTATACGCATGTACGTTACGGTTTGTCTCTGCCACCTGGGGACGTTTTCAACCCTTACAAAATCGTGTTTGAACGTCGTTGACAAAATAAATACCGCAATAAGCCGAATGATCGGTATCCACAAAAATGACATCAAATACTTTCGCTTCAAAGCTTAGGAAGGATAATAGCCATCCATACTGATTCATTACAAGTTATTATGGAGTGTATTAACGTGCGCTACGATGCAAAATGACTAATAAAACATTGCTTAATAATCGCGGCATCATTTTATAACAATTTGATGCCTACACGTCATTATATATACGATGGCGCCCATTTGGATCAGCCATTTTGAAAAAACAATCTTTTAAAGATAATAAGAAAGCAGGCACTCAATAGTGATGTGCTATATACATGTATAGCGTAGTAATTCACAGAGTTGAGTCTTCCAGATTCTCTGCACTGCAGGAAATCGAGCTTACAGTTGTGAGGTTCAACTAATCCATCAGGAGCAGCCGAACCCGCGCAGCTAGATAACACTGACACAGTGAATCTGATTCAAAGGTATTTAAAAATATAAGCAATGTGAAAATGATTTGCCCATTCGTTGCATTATTAAAGGTAAATCGTGAATTCAAAGTGCATTTGTTTGAAATTAAAAAAAGGTGTATATCAACAATTTTCATCATAGCATTGCCAGATCGGTGTGAAGAAGAGTTTTATATTCTCATACAGTATATGCCATACCAAAAGGGTGGAAAAGTTTTATATGACTATTTTTGAGATTACATACATGTACATGTATATGTAGGATCATAATTATGCCATCTGGCTATAGGGCTATATTGTGATTTTTATCTTTTTAATTTTATATGTCATACTATAATTTAGCTATGCCTTACTGAACTATGCGTCACTGGATGAATATACATGTATGTATATGTATTAATGTATATACATTACATACTGTATATGTATGTATATGGTATGGTCATATATTTATACAATATATACATGTATATTAAAGTGCATACGTTTATAACTTGGTTGGTTCGCATACCTGATTCCAGATGGCTTACCAAACGAGCTCAGAAACCTACCTCATCAATGCAGCCATCGCCATTTTCCCCTAAACGTGTTAACATAAGCCTGCATTGTTGGATGGCTTACAGGTTTAGGTTAACACTTCCCCATCTTTTTAAAAAAAGCCGATTTTCTTCTGTCGGCTTACCACCATCGCCTTCTCGGAAAATGTCGCCTAAGCGAGACTCCGTAAAAACCGGGAACTTCCTCTATAGCTTTATACGGAGTCTCGCGTCGACTCGTGTGGCAAATTGGTCGAAATGAGGGGGAGAACTAATGTCGAACATGGGATATGATGGCGACGACATTCCAGTCATCATGGGGTCGGCACTTTGCGCTTTAGAGGTAAACTTTTGAATTGTACATGTATAATCGTGCCCACTTTAAACCCATGACGTATATATATACATGTAC
Source organism: Xestoiulus laeticollis (assembly GCA_034698905.1). Classification (NCBI taxonomy): domain Eukaryota; kingdom Metazoa; phylum Arthropoda; class Diplopoda; order Julida; family Julidae; genus Xestoiulus; species Xestoiulus laeticollis. Next base: position 24,161 of record JAQGCC010000866.1, read on the forward strand.
CCGCTTGACAACCAGGATAAAACAGCACCGTAGGTGCTCGGTTACCCGGTTCTACATGTATAAATTGTATAAATATATGACCCTTTTCCACGTTATTTATTTGAATGACGAATCATATGTTTTCAATTGAGAAAAGTTTCAACTATAGATGTATGTAAATAAATATAATGTATAACACTAGTGGGGTGATCAGCAAGTTCTTTTTTTACCTTGATCGTCTACTGTAAATACGCTCGTATGCATTTATATGTATACCTTAAAGGAAAATCATGCCCAAATAATGAATTAAATGAAGTCAGTCATTCCATATTTAATTGCGTCAATTGAAATAATGCTGTATAATTGCCTACATGCACTTCAAAAATATTTTAAAAATAATATCCTGATGAATTACAAACATGAAACAAATAATTCAATTTTTTAATAATTCAACTTTTGATCCGCATTAGTATGTATCGGAATAATAATATTAAGAACTAAGCGATTCGATCATCATCATTATCTTTGTTTCTATTAATCACACAAAGTTGGGTTCATGAAATGAGGCAAGTCCCACTCGCTATAAGCAACTGCAAAACCGCCACCAACAATTCTCGTCAATTTCTCTCTGGTGGGTGCTTCATTTTTTTGACACCAGTAAATTGCTTTATTTTTATGGAAGATATTAAATTTAAAAAGTGCCCGGCAGCCACGTTTAGATTTTTGCGGTAGAAGTATGATATTGGGAGAGCTATACAAGATAGACTACCACGGGGATGTCTATAAAATAAGTAGGTTACATGCATAGTGATGACGATGATGATGATGACGATATTGGGCCCAAATTAAAAACGCTGCTTGTTCGAGCGGTATTTTTAAGCTATGAAAATTAGACTTAAAGCTAAGGGTTCTTATCGGTTAATTCACCGCCACGCTAGGGATATCACAGGAGACGCCGGCCTGCGGCGCTGCCTAACCCAAACTAACCTATCCTAACCTATTCGGTACGAAACATTTGGCACCGGATAGGTTAGTTTGGATTAGGGGCGGGGCATAGCTAATCTGGCATGGAACGCCGAAACAGACTATTGCATGGCGGTGAAATGGCGGTGAATTAACAGATAAGCACCAAGCTAAGAAATAACTATGAAAAAAATATTTTGTATCACGGAAAAGCTTTTGTAATAATTTATTAACATAAGTCAAATGTTTTATGGCAAAAAAGGGTGAATTCCTCGCAGTATAAATCTGGTGGTTTTCATTTTATGATGTCATATAAACTTGCAGTGTGCAAGGTTTATTCACTTCCAAAAAGATCCCTACTTTTGAAATATAGCTATTGATAAGATGTCCTTAACGTCGCTGATGGATACATGTATAGAATTTTATTTTAACACAAGTATACAAGGTTTCTATGCATCAGGAAATTCGGTTTGTTTGTACCTCATGCTAAAAATGATACGTTTGGAAATATAAGTTAATAGTTGATTCTTAATAAGATATTCTAAACCTATGCTAATTATTTGTAATGCATTGAATAATATTTAATTTAAATTCGATTTCGATTATGTTTTGAACACTTTCTTTTAGATGTTTAAAATAATGCTTTTAATAATGTGATTTTTAACATCTAACCAGATAATCTAATAATATGCGGTTTGAATATACTGCATACCTGTGTGTGTGGTCTATATTCATATTTGAGCCTACGTGTAACTTACCTCAGAACTTCCTTTCACCGTTTTCGAGAAAATCATCATAATTTCCGTGCTTATAACAATATTTGTGGTAAACTATGTATGTATAAAGAAGAAATATCCTAATAACTTAAGCAGTACAATAATTGCCTTTATAGCTTGTAACAAGTTATGTTCAAAGAAAATTTATTTTATAAACTTGTATCAATTTTTTAAAAATGCAATCCTTTTATGATTACCGAATTGGCTCAGTGTGAGTACATGTATACAGGCTACAATTTGTGTAAATTTAAAATTTCATTTGCACGTTACATTTAATCTATAGAAAGTAGTCCACCTGGTGGTAAGACTGAAGTATGTTTTCTCTATTTGAGCAACGCGTTTTTCTGTTGGGAGTTATGAATTTTGAATAGCAACAAGAAAATATCATTACTTATTTATATTCGGGAAAATCTTTACCAATGTTCATAATTCATGCACCTAAAATATTTAATAATTTTAGATTTCGGTTAAAACCGTTCATGGGGGTAACCATTGGGGATTTGATGTTGGATAGAGCGGCTGTTTTGCACTTATTAGTCTTCACTAAACCCGTACATATTTATCAGGATCAATGTATTTGAAATTCATGTCAGTTATACAGGTCTGCTAGCTTTCCTCATCCGCATAATTAAGCTTCAAATTAATTGAAGGTATTTCTCCTGGGCTTTCAATCTACTCATGTCTTGCTTTTTGACATCCATAGGAACAACACAAACGTTATTCACTGCATGTATAATCAGCTCGTGCTGACGTATAAATTTGCAGCTTATGCTTATTATTTGAAGGTGGTAAAAATCCACCGTGAATGTTTGTGAGGTATTGCTTTGACTTCGAGGTCATGCATGCATGGTGCAGGATTGAGTGGTGGTTGCCTATATGGACATACTGCTATATATATGCTGATTGAAATAGCGGTTGGGGATTCAATATTTACTCGGAAGTGTAAATGACATGGACGGATAACGATCGAGAATGTTTACAATGTGTATAGGAGGCGCTTGTGGCGATTCTTTAACCAAACGGTGAAAGGAGCCATGGTTCGATGACTCGAAATTATTTTTCCATATATAATGCAGTGCTTTCACCGTTTTTGGATTATGTCTTTTTTTTTATCCCAGATTTTGTTTGTAGGTTTCTTTCATTAGATAATACAGGATCAACTTTATAGTAATGGGGTGAACTCAAGTCAGACAAAATCTGTTTTTTTAAGCACTCTGTACTTCTTTGCACATAGCCCTTAAAATGGGCACTTAAAATGTAATGACACATAAGTTGTCTATTTTGCATAGAAATCTAATGAGAGTGGACATAATTACTAGTATGGAATTGAGGATGGGTTTCCACATTTATGCATGCATAAGTAATCTGCTAACTGACTTAAATTTCTATTCATGGCGATTTAATTGAAGCCAATGTTTATTTGGTGTTTTGTTCAATCAACGTTAACTCCGTAGCTACACAAGACTTAAAATATTCATGTTGATGATAGTAACGCAGATCCCATTTTTCTTGTCGGTCGCAGCATTGAATCTCTCTTGGAATTTTTTAATAGCATTGTTCTCCATGGTAAATATTTTCCTATTTAGTTGCAATAATATATTGTAGGAAAGCAGAGTAGGGTTGGTAATGGGAACGTATAGGGAAACCTTAGTCAATTAAAACCTCCTAATTGGTACATAAAAAAGAAATGACCAATCTCCCAACATAGAAAAATGTTTATCACGCAAGCAGAGTGGCTACTATTAATTGAGATGCTTAATAAGCATGTACGCGAGTTATACTACATGTATATTGTATGCACGAATAAGCAACATTGATCGGATTATATTTTAAATTTTTATTGCAAGTAATGGAGTCGACATGGAAAATGTGACTATAATAATACAGTAATCCAATTTAAATATGCATGTCCGTATATACAACATAATATCGGTTGTCCAAAGAGGTCCAAAGATACATGTACATCTATATGTTTTTGTAGGTCTCCCCTTGAAAAATCGAAACCTTCTGCATTTCACCAAGACTCAATGATAAAGTTTATCAATGGAGGATTTTCACAAGCCTTACTGCGCATGCTCAGTGGGGGCTAAGGGGACGATATTGTGTCCACTAGAGGTGCCACGGGTCATTGTCCAACTCGGAGGAGTTTGACAATGTCTACTGCACATGCTCAGTGGGGCTAAGGGGACGATATTGTGTCCACTAAAGGCGCCACGAGTCATTGTGAAAATCCTCCATTCAATCCTTAATTATATATACATGTATATACAGTATATTTTATATTTAAATGAAATTAAAATAACAAAAATATTGATATTTATATAGCCTTGGTCAAAATATGTATGAGATAATTCCCTTATATCAAATGAAGGTATTGTATTACTTAGAAATACTTTATTGTCTATTATCACAATACTAGGCTATACTATTGTAATATTTTGCACTGAAAAAAAAGTTAAAAGAGTCGAAATTCTTTAATGAGGTATATTACAATTCGTTTAAATAATGAATTATATGTTTAAATAATGAATTACATAATGTTAATATATTGTCACATTGAATTTGTACATGTACATGTACATGTATGTTCTAAAAGTGGTTATGTTTAGATGGAAGTAAATGAAGTCGATTGGATAACATTTTAAAATGAGTTAACGCAATAGTTCTGGATTAAATGGTAATTGAATAATTATATGAATGTGACTAAATGGTTAAATTATTAACCAAATGCTAGCTTCCGTAAATTTGCAAACATTTATATATGTTTACACATGTATCTTATCAAAATTTCACTTAGTCTATTGTTAAAACCTTTTATTTAACTTGTGACTGTTACTTGACATGAACGAATGTTGGTTGGTTGGTTGTTACAACTTTTTTGGGTATTGTTTAAACAATTTTCACACGTTATACATGTAGAGAGTTGAAATTTTGTGTGCAGCACAGTTTGATGGGACATTTTCATCTAGCAATTTTAAGTTAGGTTGACATTATTAAGACCTAAAAATTGCGATTTTAAATATAAAAAAATGCATTAAGGAACTGTTAGTTTGTATTAGCGCTACCGCTAGTATAGGCTATACAGACTAAAGGCTGCTTTACACTGTAAAGCATTAGGCACTAAACCGCTGTCCTTAGGCATTGTGCCAGTTTTCGTGACGTCATAAGCACTGCCCTTAAGCACTAAACCCATCTGGCACAAGAGT
>JAQGCC010000867.1:0-29083 GCA_034698905.1 Xestoiulus laeticollis
TATAACAAGTAGTTTTTTTTAAAGTATGTATCAAAATTTCCCTCATAGAAATACATGCAGTTCAGTTCCCCCTTAAGAATGAAAAAATTGTCTTTGAAAAATACATTGAAAAACAGCACGTTTATACACAACTAGCTGAAATACCCGGGTTGACCGTCAATTGAACACAATTAACCTCCCCACCATTCCAACTTCACCCCCTCACCTGTATAATAAAAACGCTCCATATATAAACAATATAACAGTAAAACCTATTAAAGGTGACCACTTAAAATATACAATTGTAGCCAAATTCGGTGTACCCAGAATGCACCGCTTAGAAAAGCTAATTTCTAATCTAAATGAAGCATGGGAAAGGGATAAAATTCTGGGGGATGGGGTAACATTTTGGGATGGATGACCCCCCTATGTTGTTCTCCGACTTCGGAAAAGTACTGGTGGAAAATAAGGAAGCAATCAGGGGAGTGCATCAAAGGTTTTTGCTGAACAAACCCAACCACATGTTTTTCTGTGCATGGAGCCTCTGAAGTAAAATCGGTTTTAAAAAGCAGGTAACAAAATAGGCGCCACAAGTTGAATATGAGCCTAAAATTAGCACCAACCGCGTGACTGGTTTTCAAATAAAAGTATCCCAGCCCATCTCCGGATCAGAAAGTACGGTACAACAGCACCAACAACATACATAATAAGCACCAACAAACAAGTGCGGCAGAAAACGTTGCTCCACCCCTGGACGTGACTCACTTATGCAAAATCAGCTGAAAATTTAAAAACCTACACAAAAGTCGGTTAAGAATATGAAGAAGAACGAGATAAAAAAAAAAATGCGGAGATTAATACTACGCGTGACCCACACTTACACCAAGCACCCCCTCCTCATTATTCAATGCTCTCACTCTCACTTACTCACCCCCTCAAATAGGATGCATGAAGTTAACGACGTTATTAACGAGGTCACGCGGTGCTATACAGGGTGCCACATTAATACATTCATAACAGGAATTCCTGGTTACGGAAACGCAAAGAAAGCATGCAGTTTAAAAAAAAATATGTATCTCAAAACTTGAAAAGATAGATCTGCCTCCATCTTCAAGTGTGGATATAACAATTTAGCTCTTATTTTAAAAAAAAAATTGCAGCGCATTTGAAGAGCGATTAAGCCCTAGGCCAGTCTAGGCTGTTAACGCGCGTTTGGCTAGCCTCAAACAGGGTCTCGAATTTAATTTAAATTCTAGAATTATAAAATTTGCGCATTAATAGCTCGTGCGAAAATTCTTTTATAATTAAAAGCCTTGTTTGAGGCTAGCCATGCAAACGCACGTTAAACACCTAGTCTGGCCTGGGGCTAAATATGCCATGGCTAACTCATAAATAGGTGCAATACATAATAGGTTGCAGAAATCAAAAACTATAAGTAATACAAGCAGCAAAGTCTATAGGTGAAATGCAAAAAAACGTAAATTATACTCGACCCACAATTATACTTTTTTTTAAAAAAAAAAAAGATTAAAAACATTCAACCGCCAGCCCACGATTTAAAAGAGTCGTATTAACATAAAGGGTGTTTGTATATTTTTTTGACAAGTGGGGCTGCGGGCCAGTACCATATAATGTATTTCATATTGTGCTAATTGCGCAAATTGATGATGGGTTGCATTTACAAACCAGAGTTATAGCGCGCCTCGTGTTTGAATTAAATACAAAAATTAGCATGCGGTCATGCAATGGCCTGTCTGATTGTTATTCCATTGCGATATAATTAAAATACGAGTCAAAGCACGTGTTATTGTCCACCGCATACATACAGCTATAGTGAATATATGAGTGTATCAGAAGCGGTATTTTATAGATCATGGCAAAATGATGATTCGTCATCAAAATCTTGACGTCAATTTCCGCATATTCGTTATTAATCCTCTGATGACCACCTGGGACCAAATTGTACATTTATATATCTAACGATGTTATACATGTATTTGAATCAAAACTAAGGACGAATTCCCTTATATTATTTTTCATCAAGGAAATGTTTCCTTTATAGTACAAAACAAAATGATAAAATATAAAACAAACCATCAATATCAACAGAAAACGGAACTGGCTGAAAAATTCGTCTTGAAAATATATATTTTTGTTTGTAACTAATACGACTTATAAGTGTACGCAACAAATTAACAATGAAAAAGATTAAAAACGATATGGCAAATCGGAACAATTTTGACAATCTTAATTAAACATCATCGCCACTTGCCAGAAAACTTTCTTTTTTTAAAAATACATGTAATATAACACTTAAGGGTTATAAACTTAAACATTTATGTATATTTTCTCATCTTGTGGTGCTATAAGAGAATTGTTTTAAAACACAATGTTTAGCAAATGAACATCCTACCTGAAATTTCAAAGAAAACAAAATTGTTGGGGGTCAGATAGACCTCAAGTATAATATATCTATTAAATGACTTAAAAACATTAATAACCCTGCAGCTGCTTTTTTGCACGCGTCTTAATCGTCGATTAAGCGATCCACATCAGACAGATTCTAATTTGTGTGCATCCACCTTTGAGGACGTGCTGCGACATTCTGTATAATAAATCGTCGACTACAATTTTATGGCCAACTTAAAATCTCGAAACGGTCGCCTTATAGTGCGGCAAAAAGCTGTGCCAGAAACACGACGCACAATGAATAAATAAGCAAACCTTATTTTTATGACCGAATCCTACAGGTGATGCCTCTCTCATTTGGCAGTTTTCGAGGCAGTTTATGCTGTTTTCTGCGGTTTTCCATGCAAGTGTGTACACTGCAGCGAGTGTTTCTCTAAACATCGGCCGCGACCTTCCTATCCTCTAAAAATTCTCGCTATATGCTTCCTATAGTCTGGATTTCTCCGAAATGCACATGTATGTGGCTTATGGTAGAGTCGATAAATAAAACATATACTATAGAGTAACTAGACGAACAAATAAATTCTAGTTTTTCGCGTTACGTGCAGCGACCCTTGTGGTAGTAAATTACAATTTTTCTAGGGGATAGAAACACGATTTTAACACAGAACCACATTAGAAATAAACCTTTGAATAATAATATCTATAACGATCTAATTATGATACCAAAATGAAACTTTTGGGAGGTTTAAGATAATGGTATATATAGGAATTGATTTTGTGAATTTTTTATTCTTAATGCTTTATATATTAATGTTTAAAAAAAATTTTTAAATACTATAATGAAGAAACCATCTTCATTGCTTGATTCTGCGACCCCCTTACAAGTTTTCAATTTTTATTTGCTACTACGCGTAGCTACCTACTCGCGCATGCGCTGTTTTGTAACGCGGACCTTGTCCATTCTGTTTTTACAGGAATTTTAAAAATAACTTTCTTTTGAGTGTTCATCCTTAGTGTATGGCTCCAAAGGGTTCATGCGTTATAACCAATACGATCTCGAGTAAGTATCCATGCACCTTCAGTGTAAAAACCGAATTGGGTGTACATGTATGCCTCCCAACTGTATACCCACGCACATACATGTAAGTGCATGAAGGAGCTGAATTTGCATCACATATCAAGTAATACATGTATGTATACACGAAACTTATAGACAAGATATTGCAATCCAATTGGAAACCCTATATATAACCAAAAAGGCAACGGGCAACAAGGCTTCATGGTCGGAAAACGTGAATAATTACGGAAGTCAGTGACGTCCTTACAATCCTGCAACGTCAAAAGACGACCACTTTGCCATTCGCCTTCATCCATGACCACTTTTCTAGCATAACTAAAGTGCATCTCGAATAGAATCTGACGAATAAAATTACACGCAATAACTATACAGACTTATTTCGGCGTAACTAACTACCGAGCTATAATTAATTTCCTGCCTTTCACGAAGCACTGAGTTGAAATTCGGCGACAGAAACTTGGAATAATCGACTATTTATCATATATGATACCACTTTTGCGTGGGGTTACACTTTGACAACTGCAAATTTTAAGGGTCACTCTATATAGTTCCGTGTATATATATATCGCTAAAAATGGCGTCGATAGAGACACATGACACGTGACAGGATGGCCACTAAACCTCCAAGCAATCCCAAGACATTGTCTTGTGTTCAACGAAGGCTGGTAACAAAACGGATCGTTCTATAGCTGCAATCCAATTCGGATAGAATTTATGCAAATTCGTGCGCATGCGCAAACAGCGAGCTAATGTTTGCAGCTATATGGGAAGAAAATCCATTCCGTGACCACAAGTTATTAAATAGATATTACGCAACGCATATATAGATGGGATATATATATATATATATACGATTAAAAAACCCACGATATTGTTTAAATATGATTAATAAAAATGAGGTTATCCCCCAAAAAAAATAGTTCACGGAGACATCGATACCATCGCTCGGGTTACAAAATCCACAATTTGGGAAACACGATTTCCATTGATTTTTGCATGAAAACATATAGCCTTTTATAGTCGTAACTTTAATGAACGAGCGTATAGTTTCGCATTGTTTTTTCCAACTTTTGACACCCAATTTATCCAGTTATCATCCGTTATAAAGTGGAGGCAATTACAGCCATATAAAAAAAAAACACTACTAATAACAATAACCGAGCAAAAAAGTGGAACAGCGCCCAGATCTAGGGTTTGTTAGAAAGACGAAGTAGATCACGTTGGAATAAATTAATATCGGGTTGCACCATGCAATCCACAGATTAGCATAATTGGCAGTTTTGTGAAAAGACCAGATCTAATCGTCGATTAAATCTACCCCATGTTTATTGCCAATTTAATTCAAAGTAATCAATAGTCCCGCGTATCACGGTTCTTATAAAGAAATGGTTAAATGCATATGCAATCGGCTCTCAATATAACGAACGGCTGCACCTGACAAAAATGTTTATGCCTCTCAGAATAACGAACGGTTCGGCTGGTCCCTTCGATATGCCATGCACAATATTATAAATGACTCTGTTTATAACGAACAGCGAATTCGGTGTCGATTATATAAGGATTGGTTTAAAATAGTTAATATCCTAGAACATATTCTAACGCTTATTTAAGGAGTACTCAAAATACTGAAAAAAATCCACAAGCTGCAGTATATATAGTGTGTAAAATCTTTCCAGCATTAATTGGCAAAAATTGTATTTCTGATTCTCAATAAAGACAGAAAGAAATACTTTTGGGGTAAAAACTTCAGAAAAGAAAACAAAAATGTGCAAAAACAGAATTCTCAATATAACGAACAAATGTCCAATTCCCTTGCCGTTCGTTATATCGAGATCAAACTATATATAGAATGACAATTAATATACCATGGGTCTGTCCCATAAGCAAAAATCCCTAAACTCCGTCGATGTTTACAAAATATAACCATTGTTTCTCAATGTGATGTCCTAACACTGCTGCATGCATGTTTTGTTATTATAAATAGTTGATTAAAGTAGACCTCTGATCTGCTTAAAGCACTTATAAAAGTTGCATTCAGACCCAACGAAACTATGGGAAGTTTGTTTTGCCCTGGTACGATTCCAACGGATTTCAGTCCAAATTCTGACCCATCTCCAAAGCAGCTTGCAAAACGAAACCAGGGTGACAATTTGGCTACTAAACGTTAAATAAAACCACTTTCACTTTACGTAACCCGACAATATATATTTATAAATGAGGATTTCGATGCACGGGCCAAGACCACCACTACTGCATGCACTGCCCGAAACCGCGCTTTATCTACAATTACAATAAACATAACAGCTCTATACTGGAAACACAAGTTTAAAAAAGGGAAATTCTTCCCACACATTCTTTCGCTTCGTTGTATATTTATTAACGGGGGTGAAAATAGAAATGCAACGCGAGTGATTTTAATGGCGACGGTGACATTATTTGAATATGGCGGTTAGGAGGTCACGCCGCAAAATGATGCAATTAAGGCGAGCAGCTGGATTACGGACAATTGAAGGATTAAAAGGGACATTTCCCTAGAAAAATAGCAAAGTGCACTATCATGCATGTGTCACGAGTTCACCTGAGGAAGTGTTCGTAAATACAATTACAAATTGAACGCGAGGTTGCAACAAACCTGCAGCATGTACATGTATATGGAATATCACCACTATAAAAAATATGCTAAAGTTTAACTGCATAGCTACAGTAATTACTCTGTTGATTTATTACAGAAATTAACCTTTTACTGTTTTAAAACGATAAAATGTAACTATAATTTGGAGGAAATTAACATGTTACAGCTCAAAGATTGGTAGGCCTACAGTTAAATTTGCTATCTTAAATTTCTCCAGACAAAATAATTTTCTCCAGTAAATTTCTCCAGTTCATAAGTACTTATACATGTATATATTATGTAAAGGGCATACTGCATCGAATTTAGGCTTACCTTATCGTAAATTGTAAGAAATTAGGGAAAGAGTGACAAGGCAAACGAGTTGATTTCTGCTTGTGCTTACGTCATTTTATCGACTCGGCATTACTTCACCTGCATGGTCCAGACAACATGATCGTATTATGCAAATCGATGAAGAGATTTACAAATGCATGCCCAGATTTTTAGCCATTTTTGCACGTAGATTTAATACAGGTAGATTATATGCCGGATGACGCAGGGGTGATATTCGAAGCGTGCTTTTCCAATGAATACCGAAACCAGTTTGTTTCAAATGTCTTTGTAGACAAATTTGCCCCTTATTTGCTCATTTGTTAACAAATTTGTCCCTTCCGAATATTTTAATGGCCGGTAAATGTCAATAAATATAAGTTACGGTAAGGAGTTAAGTAGAACCAAAGGGAAAAATCTCAGAGGGACAAGGTTTCCACCAAGAGTTCAAGATGGTGAGCATGTGGTGATATGGCGACTTTGCAGCAACATTCGCATTTTTTCGCCTGGTGCAACAACCATATGCTACACTGTCGCCACATAACATCACATGCTCACCATCTTATTGGGTATCCTGCCTTATTATTATACAAGCTAGGATCTAAAATCATTAGAACGATGATATATGAGACTATAGTAATAAAATCAATGGGACCACATGAGACCCCAATATTAAAGTGATATTATTCTATGGAACAATAAGGCATGTTACATGAAACAATTATGAGTTTGTTGTGAGATCCCAGTCTGATAAGAACATTAATCTCGGCAAGATTTATAATACATGTATGTTCAAATGGGATAACAATAAAATGGACCTCATAAAATGAAATTTTTCACTATGTATAAGGAAAAAAATTGTTAAAGCTTGTTCTTAAATGTTATACATGATTACCCTTTAGTATACACTAGATGATTGAGTCTAAAAGTCTATAAATGCCAAATTAAAAAAAAAAAAAAAACCATATAAGACGGAAAAATGCCCGTCTGATAAAATGAAAACGTTAATAATATATTTAGCAATAGGACCAATTAGCATATAGGACCGGAATACCCACCCTCAAAGAAACGCAATGACGTTGGGCTTTTTTTAAAAAATAAAATCGTATGCGAAAACGGTTAATAGTAACAACAACAATAATGATAATAATAAAAACCCAAAATCTTTTGTGATGCTGCGCATCTATAATCAAGCGATATAATCTGCTTCCGGTGTTGTGTCACCCTGCAATGGACTCGTTTCATTGTTCGTCATCATTTTTATTCCCGTTCATTCAAAAACGACTGTATTTTTTTATTTGGCTCACGATTGAATACATATACATTAAATGTACGGTACACATGCATGACATTTACCAACGTCATTCTGATTTCCCGACATTCCATCAGAATTTAAGCAACACCTGAGTGTGTGTTTGAAACAACGTTTCTTTTCACTATTCACTCTATATTATATAAGGCTCCTTCACGCAAACGCTGTTAAACACAAGCCGCGGCAACACTTTTCCCGCGTAATCAAATGCGCGCATGAATAACGCATGCGCACATCTAATTACGCGGAAAAGCATTACCGGCTTGTGCTTAACAGCGCTCGCATGAAGGAGCCTATTGTGTCACCTATTACTGAACAGCCTATGGCAGGGAGTCCACCAAGATTATGAGCACCATTCCTTATAGGCGGCTATAGATTGCCTTATGCATGTACATGTACTTTGTCTATGACATTTCAGCAGGTTAAAGCTGATCAGACAATACCCTTGTATTCCCTAAAACGAGGGATTCTCTAAATACATGTACCAAGCCCTAATATGCAAGCAATCGAAATTTCTCAATACTTTCAGAGACTTATCAAACTTTTTGGCAAGATATCATACAGCGTGCACTTTTTTTTTTTCCCCGACGAGATTAAATTACGCCAGTATTTTAATATCGCTTGACCTACATTTTGAACGAAATAATCTTTAGCCCGCTTTTTTTTTTCTAGACGGTGTCGAGTATCTTTATATAGTTAAAATGTAATACCTCTTAGCTAAGCATGAGCCAAAGGGATATGAACTCAACAGGATTAAAGGGGAACTAAAAATGTTAGGGAAAGTATGGAAAGTGCATGGGATTAAATTAAGCTTATAGTGGTGGTTATTTCACGATCCCAACGCCTATAGGGCTCAAACAGATCACCCCTGCAGTCAGGATAAGTCAGTGGTATACAATGGTCACATTGTGTGACTCCATTTCACTTTTGTTTCCATGTTGGCTGCAGGTGGGCGACATTTTTGATTTTAATTAGTTTTTCCAATACATGGCACAAAACAAACACTTCTGAGGGTCCCCAGAGAAATAAAATTTCTATCTTTCCCAAAACTTCAAAAACACAAAATTTTGTTCTCAAAATGAATCCCTTTTCCCTGACTATCCATGCAGGTTCGTAGCAACTCTACGTCACAATGTCTCCCGAGTCGGCCCTACACAGCCGGTGCACACGTGCGTTTTTCTCCTAATCGGAGCCAGTCAGGCCGCAAGTATGCATTGTTCCTCCGACTTTTTAACGTAAGAGCCATTATGGTATTTTAGTCCTCACCAATGGGCGAAACTGCGTCGAGTTTCAAGTTTCGTGAAATGTTAATTTCTATACACTGCCCCAGGCCACACTAGACTGGAAACGCGCGTTTGGCTAGTCTCAAATAAGGCTTTTAATTAAAAAAAGAATTTTTGCACGAGATATTAAGGTGCAAATTTTATAATTCTAGAATTGAAATTAAATTCGATGCACTCTTTGAGGCTAACCAAACACGCATTTCCAGCCTAGTCTGGCCTGGGGCTAAGTGCATGATCGAGTACACCAGGCCTAGAAGACATCAGAAATCCGTCGGAACGACCCTCGTTAATTAAACCATCGCGCTAACTAGCTCCTGCCTAATTGTCCTAAAAAACAGCGTTTCGCTATTGCCCTCCCCTGCTGCTGCCGGCTCGCGATTTCTCCCACTGACCCGCTGACCATCTAACACTGACCCGTTGACCTCGTTCCCCACTGATCTACACTCCACTTTCTCTGGCATCGAACGCAGCAGCTGCTGCGGCATAATCGGATGTAGTAGTAGTAGCTTATACAACTATAGTGGTTTATAAATAAAACGCGCGTTTTGGGGTTTCTAACCTACATTCGGGCGAAAAATGCGTCGGGACGCGTTGCACCAACCGCATTTAAAGAGCGCATTAATGACGGATTTGGTAAGCCAACCCCCCTGATCGAACCCATTTTTGCACATTTTTTTTTAGATTTTTATTGCCGATGGGTTGAGTCATAGGCCGAGTTGCGACTACGACCGTTCGGTTGGTGGCCGTAAAAAAAAAAAAACGTCGAATTAAGTAATGAATAATACGCAACACCAGCGAAACATTAATTAGCAATTTTTTTTTTGCGCAATAGGGTTTATCCCTTTTTCCTGTTATAATTTGTCTTTCGGTGGTCGAATAAACGAGGGGGAGGGGCACTCCCCCTTCCCCCCCCCCCCTCTCAATCCCTTGGAAATCATGTCCTAATCGCCACGATTTGTCTAACCTCGTTAATAACTAAATGTAGCATTAATCGCCCAATTTCACCCTCTCAAAAAATGTGACACCAATGTGACTAATGGACGGGGAAGCGAGTCCGAAATTGGGTCCGTGACTGCTAATTATGCGAGAAACACGCATTTTTGCCCTAAATAGAGAATGGACCTCATATGACGCCATAGGTGAATACGTAGCACACCCAAATTGGCAATGCTGTACACGTTTAAAGCATATACTACATGCATGTAGTACGTAAATTTGGTTTAGGTTATAGGTTATAATATAGGCCAGGTCATGTTATGTTTAATTAGGTTAGGTCAGGTTATGATATACATATATACATGTAGTTAGTTACATGTACAACTTGTAGGTTTGCTATGAGGATCGAGTTTTGCATGTCACACTGCTGGAAAGCTGCCTTTCGGTGGTGGCGTCACCTTGCGGCCTATGATTTATTAATATGCCCAAAAACATAATTTCAGTTTCCCCTTTATTTTAAGCCATCGAAATGGGAAAAATCTTTTAAAATACTGTCAGGCTAGATTTCGGAATGTTGGGCTTCATCATGAAGGTAAATATTTTTTTATACATTTTAATTTACTGATATGCGTGCTACAATGCTGTAATATACTGTAGGCATTTTTTAGAAAGTTTGCCTTCATATACTTAAAGTGCTATATCTTGAGCATTTTTTGCAATAAGCGGTAGCCTTCGTATGCATATCAAATCATGCGGACAAATGCCTTTGTAAAATTAATCTACAACCGGATAAAGATCTGGTAACCTTACGATAAAAAGTAGACAAACACAGTGTGACCTATGCACGCCATTTTATGATATCTGTATTTTCTTTAAAGTTGATCATATGATTTCGAGGTTTTCACACCTATAAACAGATTTGAGGAAATTGCAAAAATTCGTTCCACAATAAATTGACAATCTTTGGCATTGTCAAATCAGACCCTTTAGCATATGTCCATAAATGGCACATTCATATAATGCTGACGTAAAATATGTGATTAAAGGAAAATTAAATAATAAATTATTCAATTCAGAGCTTATAGACGTACAGTAGACCTATACAAAATGTAAAGCCATGGCAATTGCACTATACAGTACATACTTGGCTCGTTCATGCATGCATAAGACGCACGCAAAATTAATCTTTTGGGCTGCTTATAAAGTCGTAAAAGCATTTTAGTCCTTTCGGTCAACATGTCCTAGAAAAAGAACAAAAATTATTACCAGACTATCTATAATGTATGATCTTCTCTATATAAGACAGGGGATCGTAATTGGTGACCAAAAGAGGTGATAAAGTACAAAATAATTTATGTGCTAATGCTTCAGGAACTTTGTCGATGTTTGCACAATAGTTTTACAGCAGCCAAATTTGTGTACAATGTCATTTCCATATCGCCATCCCATTTTAACCAATGCTTAAACTTAAAGACAGACTCGAGTCTGTCTTTAAGTAACTGTGGAATGATGCAACCCTTTGAACATTTAAATATTTTACAACGAAAACATTTGACAAATAATGCTCGCAATTAGTATTTTTCTTGTTTTGCCTAGCACAAATTTTTTGCTAAATAAATATTCGTATAGGTCCTGCTCATGGACTGGACTCTATTCTGATATATATAGCAAGCATGCAAATGGCGCTATGATAGCTGCTGCTGTAAACATATTTGCACAACTATAGCATAAATTTATAATGAGTGTGCAACACAACTTGATTTCAATTGGCTCTATCAAATGTATGGCCATCTCTGTTAGTTTATTCCACCACCTGTTAGATGGCGCCACATCTAACAGGAATCAATATGGGAATGATCCCGACTTCATTTTTAGACGCAAAAGATGATGACGCACCTCCACTTTGTTCAGCTTTCAAAAAGGTGAAAGGTGGCTATGAGGATACCTTCGCCTTTATTAGGCGGGGATGAAGAAGGGCTATAATGTTGCATCACACAAAACAAAGTAATGACTAAGGTTTTCGAAGGTGCCAACGATTATGCGCCTGTTATCTTGGCCTAGTTTTGTCTTTTTCTTCCACTTTGATCGCTAGTTAATACTTGGAAAACATAATGCAAGACCAAAAAGGATACCCAAATTACTCGATCAGTTAGTTTTGTATATTAGACAGTTCTGAACAAAGCACCCAACCGCTTAATGGTGTTGAACAAGCCAAGATGAATTGCCAACAAATCTAAACATTGCCAAACGATGCTAATTCAGCCAACAAAACAGCAAATTTAGAGATGAAAGCATCAGTGACGTCAGAAGGTGCTATAACAAGGAGATTCGAACAAAAATGAAATTTTCAACTTCCCTGACTTTCTAAGTTTTTAAAACAATTTTCATTGAAATTCAAAACAAAAAAAATGGCACGGTTGAATTTGACAGATTTTTGTAAAACAAATCCTTTTCCCATTATTATTATTCCCCTGATAAATTTCATGTTTTCCAGGTATGTGGGAACCCTGCATAAAGAAACCACGGTGATGGTTCAAGAAACTGAATTGCCGAATTCACTTAAGTGTGTACATGCATCTTAAGAGAGAATGGTGGGGGGCAGGGGGGGTTGGGGGGTGAAGAAGGCCATAAAAAGGCCAGCAGTGGGGGTAGTCTCACACGGCCACATTTTCTTACGTTTATCAGCTAATTATTCATCAGCGCCGCATTGTTCACGTTTTTATATCTAACAAAAGGTATATCCTTTAGTTTCACCTTGACAAGGGTAAAAGTTAGATACACAAAACCATACACGAGTGCCATTATTACACTGCAAAGCCTACCTATGTTTCCTACCCCCTTCAATGAACAAAACACGAAAATCTCAACGAGTCATAGATTTCTCAAACAAAAAATGGTAGAAAATTCGAACGCTACGTAAATTGGGGTTTAATCAAAAAAATAAAAAGTGCATGGAGTTAAATACGAGGAAGAAAAATCCTTAGTAGCAGCAACAGCACTTTTTTATATAAAAAGCCTGATTTTTTTTTTGCCCATTTGCAAGTATAAAAGGGGATTATATTTAGAAGACAACCATTTCATTGTTGCGGTCATTCAAAAGTACACACGCTTTAAAACACAAAAAAAAACAGGTCCGCAAATGAATTTCATTCGCAGCTGAAAATACACACCGAATCTCCATAGACATTGACCTAATTTTCCCCCAGTTTCCATTGTATGCTAACTACTTAGCAGGTGGGGGATACAGTGAGAGTATGATATTAGCAGGAGCGCCCTAGTGCATCGCAACAGATAAAATAATTTTAAAAAAAAATCCCTTTTTAATTCCCAATCAGTTCAATGATCACCATTCCAAAATACAGGTCTCAGGAAGCAGCCATGCGTAAACCGCGTTCATCAAACTTAAAAGCCTTCGCAAATTACAAAACTCCAAATTATCCGAATTTCCCCCTTCTTTAATAATGACGTCACAACGAGGATCTTTAGCATCGCTTCAAAACCTGGAGCAGATGCCCCACATTCGACCAAAAATGAAAACCCTATCAGTGCTTTTACCAACAACTCGCATATTAGAATGATTTATTTAAATTAAATGTTTGGATAAAAACATTTACATGTACCATTATAAACAAATACATGTTCCATTTTTAAATTTTTTTTTTTTTTTTATGAATATTTTTATACATGTATAAAAGAAAAACTTATGTTTGTAATGTATATATTTTTTAAAAATACATTCGAAAATATAAAGTACTAAAATACAAAATATCGTCAGTGGGCATGATTTACCCATAATGCACCATTTAGAAAAGCTAGTTTCTGGTAATAAGACAATGAGGAAGGAGTAATATAATAGGGAGATTAAGCTGTTTTACGTTAAACGCGAACGTAATTATCGATAGTTTCGAATTGCACTAAAGCCTGCGTTCACAGTAAAAATGGAAGTCATATTGGGAGTAAAAGTGTATAAAATGTGCGAGTATAAGAAAAGGTTAATGTTTTTGGGGATCTCAAGTTCACTTTTCTTCTTTATAAAGATATAAATACATGTATAAACTTGGCGATGTAGACAATTTTATTTATATATATATAGTGCTTATATTTTTACATATATTAACTAGATCTCCAAAGATGGCGCTGCAGTTCGCCATTCAAATACCAGGGGGCGCAGGGGCTTTTTCCAGGATAATGCATGTATACCATAGCTTGAAACAGCTCCATTTCAAACATGTTAGCCCATACCTGTTTCTCAGGAGATTAAAATTCTCCAAAACAAAAAAAAAAGATCCTCTTTCACAACAGTCATCGCTCACCTGTCCACCCCCGTATATTTTTCACCCCAAATTAAGACTCACAACCCTGCTACGTCATCGCAAATTATATCTACCTATGGGGGACATTAATGCGAAGCTAGATGCCATTACCTAAACCAACAAAGTGAAAATTTAGAAAACAATCCACTTAATTTGAATCAGCAAAGTATAACGTGTATATATAAGGAAAGTGTGTAAATGGTATGACAAATGACAAAGAGCAGATCACTGTCTCAAGGTGCAAACAAATTGAAAAAAACCAAATGCATTTTACTGTTGTTTGTAAGTAAATTGTTTAGGTTGGAACTTTTGGTGGATCATCTTGACCTGACCGGGACATCGTTCCGAATGACGTCGGTTCCGGTTGGACAGCAGCGATGATTAACGTAAAAGAGAATAATGGGACAGACGAATTAAGACGAGGGTCGAACACGAATGAAATTTAGATAAAACAATGAACGAAAAAAAAAAATATTTTGTCGGACTCATTTCAGCACGCAAATGAAATCGCACACAATTAAAATCTCGACGATTAAAACACGTTATTAGCCTACCTCGTGCTAAAACACGAGGTAACTATACATTTTTTTTAAAATTTAAATAACAGGTCTTCTGGAATAAAAAAAAGGTACACCAACGAAGTTTTTCAGAAGTTTCGTGACTGTCATTTAGGAAAAATCGGCCGCCATCTTTAAAATCTCGTTTTGGGGGTACATTGTATTTAATTCAATTGAAGTCCAGCCTTCGTTACACAAACCATGATATTTAAAAATGATAACAATGTTGGAAGGTGATACAGAATCAAGAACCAACATTGCCGAAACCAAGAAAACAAAACAAAACAAAAACCACTTTCCCATGTAAAATTCGCCATTTTGTTTTTTCAGTAACCTTTATAAAATTTTACTTGTTTCAATAAAATTGTTATAATATGCTGGTAACACGCGTGTTCAGTGAAATTTTAAAGTACACTTCGGGGCGAATTTTTCTTTCCATTCTCCCCCCTTTTTTTTCATTTTCTAAAAAAGCTTCCCCAAACCAGCAACTAACCAACTCTCCAAGATGGAGTCCTTGACCCAGTTTCTCGAGAATGAAGCGAGGAGGCGCAGCGACGCTCGTACGCATGCGCCCTACGAGATCTGTGCAATTTCGACCAAAAAAAAAAAAAGCAGCACGACGATTGCGAAGTTTTACGAATGAAAACTAAGCGAAAGATATTTTTGGAGATGCATAACGTATAATTCTCATGAAAACTTACTAAAAATGAAGAAAAAATATTTCATATTTGACACACAAAAAAATGTATACAAGTGGGGCAATCTTCAGGAAAACATTATGGGTAATAAAATGCCAAACTTGCAACAATCTCTAGTTACTGTAATCAGTTGTTAACGCATGCAACTATTTTTGAAAAAAAAAAAAAGTTCTTGAAAATTTGGGAAAATCATATTTCACTAAATCATGCATGTAGAGTTCCATCACCAGTAGTTGTTACGTGCAATTTAAATAGTCTATTATAATGCATAGCAACATGAAAACCGAACAAACTCTTCCTATATGCTGTGACCTATATTTCAACTAATATCCGAAAAAGGAGCCATTTTCGAGTTTAATGCAAATTGTATACGCTGCAGCAGCCCCACATGCAGCTTGCAAAATCTGTGACGAAACATTGCCAAATCCGTGTGGTTTGAAACCCCACCCGAGATTTTCGTCGATGGCAATTACCGAGATTATTTTTATTTATTCATGCAGACCTCTAAAATCACGTAAAAACCAGCTCGCCTTATCCCTAAAAGTTACACGTATTAAAACATTTACATAACTCGGCCCGAAATTCTCTATTTTTTTCTTCATCGATAAAATCATTTTACCAATCACTCATCAAGAAAAAAAAAAGTTAAAAATTAAAAGTATATATATATATATATACTGTAGATTTTGGCAACATTTTCCTTTCCGGGATCAATTCACGCACGACCTTACTTGTCCAAATAAATTATTTAACGCCGTTGAATATCTCTCTTTTGGTGCAATTACCAAACGGAATAACGATATATAAAAGAAGCAATTTCTATCAGAAATCTCCTATATTAAATAATCCAAATTATAAATTATACATCAGTTTTTGGATTCTATCTAGTCTTGGAAGTATTGTTGGACAAATTTATAAAATCTCAGAGAGAACAGGTTAATTGTGGGCTTTCCAACACGACACATCAGAAGAAGCAGTTGGGCAAAATATAGTGCCTATACCAAGAAGCATGGTGAGCATGTGGCGATATGGCGACTTCGCGGCATGGTTGCATGTAATCGGTTTGTGCAAAATACTAACGCTGCAAAGTGGCCATATCACCACATGTTCACCATCTTGGTGGCCACCGGCCTTGGACGTGTAAACACGCCTTCCGAGTAACATCCTGCGGATTACTGAAATAGTGATGTTGTGTCGTGTTGGCCAAACAAGTAGGAGTCTGCTCTGGGCCTCCGTAACCAGGAATTTATCCTAATTCAGACAGGTGGCGCTTACTTTGCTTGTCAACAGCGCATGCATGCATGCATGCATGCAGGGCACAGGCTCGAAATGGATATACCCTCAATTTCAGCCACTATTTTTTTCAAGCACATTTTTTGCTACATAAAAAACTGCGTAACAAGTGGTGACAATGCAACTGTAACCCACCACAAAAAAAAAAAAATACTTATTAAAAACTGCGTGACGTGAGTCGCACTATAATTTGCTTTTTCGTACATGGAAATATCCCACTTGCTTTTCACGCGTACCAAAACTAAATAATATACCAATGAAGACTATATAGATAAAAAAAAATCATTTTATTGAAACATAAAATCACGATGGTGGGGGTTGACTTTTTTGCCCGTTTCTTACCGTGCCAATGTGAGAGGCTTGTTTGGAATGCTCTCAAACCCAACACACAAAAAATAGTACGATCGGAATCTAAATTTGGAACAAGATTTTTTTTTTTTTTCGTGCCTGCCTTGGCTCTGGTTTTCAGTTTTGTTTCAGCTGAAAAAATGATTGATGAAGACGCCATTATTTCAAAGTTCTACAGGAAAACGAATGCATACGACAAGCTAACCCCTCCATTTGACATATTTTCCCGCCATATATGGTACATGCGAGACTGGCGCCGCCGCACCTCCGTATCTCTCCGCGGGTCCTATATCGCCAATGCTGCAATGCGCGTTATATTACCTAATCAAAATGTTGAGTATCGTTTGAAAATTAGAGCGATTTTTTCGATAAATCAATTCGAGTCCCCCCTCGAATTATGTAATCGTGACCGCAGCACTGCACCACTGGAAGGCGCAACATTTCATTGGTCAACCTCTTGGATAGTGTAAGGGGGTAAAATTAATTTCTCCCATTGTACATGTATAATAATTCCTTTTGCTCACACGTGCACTAACAATAAATATTTAAAACAATTTAAAAACTAGGAGAATAAGGATGTTCTATATACAACTCCCTAAAATGACCGGACGTCCTTTGTGGATGGCCCCATGTGGCTCCCTAAAGAGTTTTTTCGGTGGCCCTTGGCAACCACATTAGATTACAGAATTTCAATGCACGATAAGAATTCAACACAGGCAAGTTTCGTTAAATATTACCAAATTCTGCTCTTTGTTAAACTAAATTCGCCTCTATATTGAACTCTTACATGTAACAACTTGAAATTGGAAAAGATAAAATTCAATTTATGATATGAGAATTTAGTTCAATGTGCGCGGCCCGCGAGCCACTGTCCAAGTGCTATTGTGGCCCTCTTGGTATGAAAAGTTGGACAGTGCACCCTGGTACACATGTATACTAGGGTGGTCCAACACGAGATCCCAATATCAATGAGATTTTATTCTATTGGAGAGATTAACACGATTTAATGTGTCTATTATGAGATCCCACTGTAATAGAATCATAACCAGCTTGAGTAATAACAATGGGATGTTCCATAAACTTATTAGCAATGAGTCCCATACTAGGATGTTTTCATTACATCTATATACATGTATATATATATATAGGCCTAGGGATTGACAAGTTTCGAATTTTCTTTATACATGTAACTATTTTAAGAAAAAGTGCATATTTTGCATAAAGTTCACTCTGAGAATTAAATGAAACTGTTTGCAAGATCATGGCTAAATTTACACGTGATTCCGACATCAACATGTGATTCATTCCCTGTGTCGTTTTCACAAACAAGCACAGTAGGCGTTTAATATGTACATTTCAAAGGCATGCAAATTTTACTTGTATACAGTATATTTAGAATAAACCATGCTTAATCGTTGCCACGGAGCTATTTTTTATTTCCATTCAATTCAATTGAAAAATATATTGAAAACGCCTCCAGATGGCGTTTTTCAATCGCCACGCCACACGTGTCGAGATAATACAGACAACCAGTGATTAATGATGATGTTTTTAAATTAATTATACGATAGCATAATTTGTGCGCATCACAGAGATGGTAAAATCATTATAAAAATGGGTAACAGAAACCCATGCAAAGTTAAGTACATACTGTATGTATACAACACTTGCGGTTCGCAAGGGTTGAAGTTCGTGGCACCCGCAACAAGCAGCGCGACCTAGTGAGCGATGTGGGAAACAGTGAAAAAGGGGCAATCAAGAATGCATTGGAAACCGAAAAACCACCTGCAAAAAATAAGCCGCAATTCCGAAAATAAATAAGAACTCGGCCGCCGAACCCCTTTTGCCTCCGTGGTCATTAATAATTCTCGCAAAACGACCGCTATAGTTGCTTTTTTTTTCGCGTTGTATCACCGGTTTGTCCTGAACTAGGCCTAAGGAATTCTGGTCAAGTGGATTGTGTCAGTAGAGCAGAAACGCTTGGCCTTGACTCCATTTTTGTGGTGAGGCACATGTGTGTAATTGAATGCCCTGATTTCTTAAAAATTTATTTTAAAAATAGGCGGAATGTTTATACAACGACCAAACTAGGGAGAAAAGAGAGGGGTGAAAATAAAAGTTAAAAAAGTTACGTGGTCCCAATAAAAAGTTTTTAAAAAAATGTTTGAAAATCTCCCTCCATTTTTTTCACCCACTTCGATTCTTCACCATTTCTTTATAAATCAAAAATGAAGCATTCGTAGCCGGTTTGTTTGTAGCGAAAAAATGCACGATTTCGGTGCCTGATCCAAAATGGCGTTCTGGTGCAACAATCCGCGCCACCTCGTGGCACGTTTGCAATACAACTTCCGGGTCACGAAAAAAAAACCGACTTCCTTTTAAAATGATGCTAAATTGGAACTCCAAACAATCATCAATTTATATCCTAGGTCAAAGGGCACATCCTACCTTAAGTTACCAACGTCAAACACTCGAGTGCAGGGAAAGTGATCGCCGCTAGGTGGCGACTCAGCAGTGGCAAATTCAGCAATAGAAACGAATTATCTTACCTGCAAATAAATAAAAAAAAAGAAATCATTACTTGAAAGTATGTGCAAAATTAAATTTAGCACGCTATGCAAGCTAGCTCCTGTTACAGTTGTGTCCATTTCATGCTTTTTAGACATTTAAAAAAACAAACCATAAGTACCATTTTAATGATGTAATTGAATATTGTGTCAACTACGACCTTTATATTATTGTTTCATCGTTATTTTTTATTTATTTTAAAATCATTTGCTCTATACATGTATAGGGCCTATATTAATCGCTCTTTTAAGTGTAATTTTAATAAACTTCACTGGTTTGTATCATCGTAATGGTAAAATAAGTTTAACTGAGTATGGTGCAAACGGCTACTTTATTCGTAAATATTTATGAAGATATTTTTTTTTGCAGAAATACCGAAGGATACTCCTCGAAAATAGGCCGACAAAAAATGAAATACTCATACATTATATATAAAAACAATATTGAGAAAAAAAAAACGACGGGGTATCAAGCCCACCCCGCTTAAAGCAAGTGCAAAAAAAGTGAGTTTTGAAACCGTCCAGAATAAAAAAAAAATAAGGCGAACCAAAATTTTTACTAGCTCAAGGTCCTGAAAACGAGTGTTTGCTTAAGAGTGAAAATTAATTAAGATAGTCTAAAAGACAAAAAAAAAGATTATAAAAAAAAAACAAGAAAATACAGCAGATGTAGATAAGTTCAGTCCCAATTTGACACAAATGTTCTACAAGCAAATCTAATCAACACAGCATCACGCGAAACACTGGCAATCCCAATGTTTCGTCAACGCTACGCAATGCAAATGTGAACTGATATGATCTGGCAGTTTAAAATGAATTAAAGACAGTCGAAAAACTCGGCAATTTTAAACATGTAGTAGAAAATTAGAAACAAGATGTTCTTGAACAGAATGTCTCAAAACCAATCACAAAAGTTACAAACAAGACGAAATCCATTCCGATTTCAAGATACTTTTCACCTGGTCAAGTTGACGAAATCTACATGTATCTACATCTTGTCTCCATTCGGACAAATTTCTGGTTACGAAAGCGTAGAGCGGACAGGCTTTCATTTGGCCAACACGACATAGCATGTACATACATGTATATAAATCGTCACGCATGCAGGATTTCACTAGGAATGCATGCTATTCCAGCACAGCACAACACATCTGAAGAGCTTCTAATGTGATATGTTTTGAACACATTGAGCTTCCATAAATTTGTCGGAATTTAATTTCGTCTGAAGACAAGATGAAATTCGTGAACGGGACCTATATTAATAATTGGAATTGCCTAGTACAAGTTTCTCGTAATCATTTGGAATCGCATCAAGTTTTAAAAACTCTTTGGCCCAAACCCGAATTGCATTAGCCCTCTTTCATAACTTAATTAAAGATATGAGATAAATCAATTTCTGGCGCAGTCTTCGTTTCCCCACTGGTCAATCGCACTTTTACTCATTTTTAGGTCAATTTTTATGTAACCTGTAAAAGACTGTTGAGCGTCCATAACTGTATAACATTAAATCGCTAAACGTGACCCATTAGGGATTTTTTTTTTTTTTTGGGCAAATATAAATCACCGATTTCCAAAGTGTCACGTCAACAGCAACACTTAACGAAACCATAAAAACGGATAGCTTTTTTTTTCGACGCTTTTCCCACCCAAATTATGTACGAATCAAAAACGTAGAGATCGTAGGGTTCTCGTTGACCTATTTTTCTGCCCTCCCACGACCACGTGACTCCAATTTGCGGCCATTTTTTTTAGTCAAAGGCTGGTGATGAACGCCACCTACGAGCAACTTGTGGAGGCTCATACTCCTTTCTGCAGTCTAAAGTACAGTCTGAAGTAGGCTATTGCAATATACATTAATGTAGTGTCAGGTATGGGGTTGTGCAGTGTAGTGTGCACTGTGCAGTACAGGCACGGTGAAGTTTCTAGTAGTGTAGTAGAAGTTTTTAGTAGCAGTTTCCAGGCACTGTGTCCTAGTTAAATGTACAAATTGAAAGCAATGATAATTTACGAACGATCCTCCTTGCAATGGCGGAATTGCACTAAAAGGGGAAGCCCATAAATTTCGATAGGCGAGTGCAGAGTTTATCAGGGAGTTTTATGTCACAATGCGCTTACGGAAATGCAATAAACTTTATTCGGATATCAACTTTGTATTTTTTTATGCAACACACACAAAAAAGAACGGCGCTGGCATCGCCATTCGCAATCTTTTCTTTTTTTTTTTTTTTTTTCGCGCATTATAAGCCTACCAAAAACGAAGTAGGTCAGCCTCTTAGCCTCGTCCACAGGGCAACAGAAAGCGCTTTTACACTTTTATGCGACGTGATATTAAAACGTACGAATATATCTTTATGTCGGCGATAAGAAAATAGAGGAAAAACGTATGAAAGACGAAAGACTTCGTACCACGACATTAATGAAGGGTTCCGCGGTTATCAATTATAAATATAATAAAATTAGAAGATGTAAAAAAACATAATGAGGCGCTAGGTGGCGCTATCTGGCAACCCTATATGTAAATGTTCAATTTTACCCCATCGAATTGAGAACATGTTTAATGTTCGCATTTTCAGCTTTAAGCAAACCAAATCCTAGCCTCAACCCATGCTCATGAACTCATCTAACATACAGTATTAAAACATGCATGTTTTGTCGTCAGTGTTGCATGATCATTGAAACAGGCTTTAAGCTTTGTCTACATGTAACGTTATGTTGTCAGTGATCATCAGAGGTCGTCAGTTATAGACCAGGCCATAGCCTACATGTATACAGTGTAAATTGGACTACAAACAGCTTTTAGCGAATTTCACGTCTATAGGCATAGACAAAAATGTGTATGTGCCCTGATGATTGTGTCATGATCCTATGGATTTGCTTAATTAATTTATTAAAACTAAAACTAAATTGGTTGTGTCTTTCATAAATCTTCAGGTGTTTTGTCTATAGCTTTAAAGACAAAAAGGATGTTAAAATAGAAAATAGTTTTCGATTGGAGGGACATCTACAATGGACGTCCGGGGATTTTAGAAGTATTTAGACCCTCTCCCCCTTATCGAAGCTTTACCAACCCCCCCCCCCCCCCGACATTTTGGACGTCCCAGATTGCCCAAATACGAAAACTGTTGATTTGTTTTACTGGAATTGGATTTGGGGTTTTGCTCACAGTTTGCTCTCTTAACTTCCTAATATTTATACCTACATTTTTGGGGATCAGGGGGATGTTTTCAGTCCAGCATACTATAATCTCCCCCCTCCCCCCCCCCCCCTATCGGACCATGTCCGAAATCTACCAAACTCATCTCCCACCCTATGATCGGACGTCGTTTGTGGATGGCCCCTTGTTAAATATCGCTGACCACAGTGGGCATATAAATTAGCACTAAGCTCAACAAAGATACCAGTACATATTTTTTTTATAATATAACGTCAAGAAATTCGCCCTCAACTTTCACAAATCACCGGTCATAGCGTCACCCCCCTGCGACTCGCGCCATTAACCTATTTTTTTATTAATTTAAAATTCAACCGTTCGTTCCATATTTCCCCTGGACAGCAAATTTATATATATTTTATATAAATTTTATATAAATTTATTATATAAAATTTATTATATAAATTTATATAAATTTATATATACCAGCGCGGTTTCTAGATGGACAAACGTACCACGAGGACATTTTGTCCTTATAAAATGAGTGTATGTGCATTTGGGGAAAAAAAACAGGCCGTGAATTAAGATTAATGAAAAAAAAAAAAGGAAGCCATGGTACATTAAGTTGCAACGTCACCCAAGCAGATGGTAGTGAGGGGCTCGTTATTGGACACTGAAGATGGCTTCCGGAGTTCTTTTCGAACGACCCCCAACCCATTTAACATTGTTGACCCGCCAAAATTGAACTTTCCACATAGCTCTTTGACAGTCGTAAAACGCACCTCGTCAATTCACCAGTTGAAAACCGCAATTGTCGCAGACGACCGAAAGATTGTCGTGAATGGCAAACAGGTGTTACGTAACTCGCAAATGGTTCAACACATACAGATATTCGCGTAAATATTTCCGTATATTTGAAATTACATATTTATCTATGCAGTATACACGCTCGCAGTGGCGTGTGTGTGCAGAGAGCACAAACCACCGCGTTTAGAAAGGGGGGAGGGCAAACGTGCTTATCCAATACAGATCACAAATACAAATTCTATCAACCAAGAAATGAAATTTACAACTTCCTTTACTTTTTCAGCTTTTTAAAACAATTTCCCTATAGAGTTCTGTAGAAAGCGTTCAAAATGCACATTCCCTCATTGAGAGCAGTGCTATTTGAGTAAGAATTATCAGAAACGAATGGGCAAGGAGATCTATCATAATCCATATGTTTGTTCAGTAGTTTCAAATTCAGAGCTATTTCAGAGCATTTAGCACAATTTTAAAATATTTTCCCCTGACTATCCATGAAGATTTAAAATTCAAAGATTGCCTAGCAACCTATAGTTTGGTTGCTCAAAGAAATCGTTTTAGAACGCCATTTACAATTACAGTGCACTGTTCTGCAAATTACATATACACCAACCTTGACTTCGTCTTGACATCACACAAAATACTATTAAAAAGTTTTGTGTTATATCTGAATTAAAACTTATAACTAAGTAAAGTTACGTTTTAGTATTAGGAGATCATACAACATTTGTGTCATGAAATAGTTGAATAAGAACGTGTGATTGTTTATTTTTTATTGTCAATGTTTATTTACGTAAATGATGTTAGAATAACATACTTAAAAAGGGAAATTCCCATAGATGTAGGGATGGCCGAGTGTGCCATATCTTGCCTTTTTGTGATAACTAATATAACTTGCAATATAATATGTACAGTGTATGGAGTTTAAATACACGTATATTTAAAGCTTTCAAGATATTTACATTTCTTTTTTTCAATAGATTTCCATAGCTATGTACAAGTCACTGTTACCACTGTATGTACATGTAGGCCTATGTACTGTATATCTATAGAAATTATATGCATGTACATTCGTATAATGTACAATTGATCTGTATATTTTTAGCGTGATTATTTCAATATCTTATTCATATAATAATAACATCATTCCTTTAATTCGAGGAGATCCCGATCCCATCCAATTTGAATTATCGAGACTCCACTATCAAATGACATTCCCCTTACTCCCATTTCCCAAAAAATTCTATTTTCCAGGTCTGTGTGGAAACCCTGAAATAGGAACCAGAAAAAAAATGCTAACCCCGAAAGCTCCTCCAAAATTTCTTCCCAGCAGGATGCGTTTCATAAATCGTAAATATAGGCAAAACAAATCGTGAAAATGCCTATTTGGAGCCTCCACCCGCGCCCAAAACACCAATAAAATGCAATTTCGAAATCGCAATCCAAAATTGGAATGATAAAAAAACTGCGAGAAAAAGAACGTAACTTCTCGAGAAAACGCGAGATTTGAATCGCAATCGCGTTCGAAAAATGGCCGCCAAGAGCTGCACATCAGCGCACCCTACCTGGATATAAGAACAAAACCGGTGGTTTCAAACCCGTCAGTTTAGGTTAAGTGTTGTTTGGCGCAACTCCGACACGCACTAACTGGACAGGAAAATTACGTAAGCTCCTGTAGAAAATCCTGTACTCTCTATATAGTGCAAATTATAAATTAAAAAAAAAAAAAAAAAAAAAACACCAGAAGAGCGCAAAAAACCAACGGACGAGACACGGACCAGCAGGTACAAAAATGGCCGCGGGCGGGCTTGCGTGAAAGCGCTTCCCAGTAAATACGCAAAAGTTTTGTTGTTATTGTTATTATTAGTCAGTGGTGATGACGACAGCCGACCACTTCTGGTAAAAATCCACGAAAAGGTTAATCAGAGGACGAAGGAGAAAGTCAAAAAGTTACATCAAAGGTAACCCTTGTGTGGCGAACAATCGGGAGCTAAGTCACGGTGCTTTTTCCCCTTTCCGATCTGGTAATCACACTTTTTGTAATCACAATTGGTAAACAGTACAATTCGAATGCACCAATGTATATTTTAGTTATAGATCTAACATTGGTGTTACGGGGTTTCCCTTGAAATTAATTTTTAAACTTCCCTGACTTTTCCAGTTTTTAAAAAAAAAAAAAATCCCTGACCATTCTGATGACTGACATTTTAAAAACATGCATGACTAGCTCAAAGAACCACACAAGCTACTATTAAAAGGATTTTCCACTTGCTATATCTGAATTAAAAATCCAAACTATTTGAAATACTAGCTGTAAGGCTTTTTTATTTAGAAGAACACGTGTAAATTTTCTTTATGCAAAATTGTGATAAAATGGGAAGTTGGCCGAGTGCGCTATCTCTTGATAACAAATATGTATACAGTAAAACCTGATAAGCTGACCACTATCCATAAATTGGTCTTAGTACACACATATAGAACCTATGTATGTTTTCTTTCATAAAAATTCCCTGTATAGTAACCGAATTTGGCCATTTTTTGGGTGGTCACCTTTAGCAGGTTTCTCTGCATTTTGAATTTCCCTAACTTTTTTAGAATGAATCTCTTTCCCGACATTTCCCGGTTTTCCAGGACCCTGACATGTGCTATGGAGCGGCCATATTTCATCAGCAATTTTAGGAACTATACCTTTTGAAATCTCGAGATATTCATTGAGGCATTATCAAACATTGAAGTTTTATAAAGTACAAGTTACTAAAAGTTACAACGTCGACAGTATATGATCTAGTCTAGCAAAAACACCGGAACTTGCTACCCAAGATGGTGGATGTAATCTCAAAACCATTTTTTTTTTTTACATTCACTATAAGTTTTCTAATTGCAGCTCTGGCAGTTTGGGATGCTGTGGATTTTCAAGATGACCAGCTTCACTTTTCCATCATGGATGCGCAATATGATTCAATCCAAATCCATAACAACATGTGAAGCGTTCCTAGTTTAAGTACGTATTAAATATAAATGATAGATAACAAGTCCGGGCAAGTTAACCTTTGTAACCCAGGGGATATTTTTCGATTGCAAATAAAAAGAAGATATTAATTTATATAATCTTTATGTTTCCTTATGATCGATCTTATCGATAAATATTCGTCTTAGCAGCAGCAATTCGTCAACTACATGGAAAAAGTAGGACACGGAGCGAGAGTAGTTAGAAATGCCAGCAAAAACTGTTTTTGGCACGACTTCAACGCTCGTCTTTTATCAATTGTTGGATAAGCCTTACGCGCATGCGTCACGGGTTTTCCTGAGCCCCACAGCGCCCCCAACCTCCCTTCCCGCCAAAAAAAAAAAGAAGAAAAAAAGAAAATTAATACAATAGAAAAAGACTAAACAAAAAAAACTACAAATGAATGGTGAAATCCGTATTTCAAAACCGACTTGTTAATACAGGGGTCGTTCAAAGTATGATTTCACTATCACGATTGGTATAACTTGCTGGATTTAATGGACGACCCCTGATGTTCAAATTCTGAAATTGCCATGTAACATGTACATTTCCAATTGATTAATCTCAAGCTTAATGTAGTCTATTAGAGGAAAATTATAATATAGGACCTATTACAGTCTCAGTAATCCGTCACCACATGGGGACGAAGAACTGTCGGATTATCAAGAAATTAAACAAGTCGGATTAGCAGAACGGATTGAGGATACATCTGTAAAGTACAGTATTATTGATTATATGAATCTGTAATGCTCGTTTGTGTAGTGATATTAAAAACACAACAAACAAACAAATGACTATTTATAGCTCAACTATCAGAAATTTAAGCCCATGGTATAAGAGAGCTAGAAAATATTTTTCACCGTCAGAAACGTGTCAGATTACTGGGTGCTTCGGATTATCGAGACTGCATTGTAATATGATTCTGGAGCATGCTGAATCAAGGCTCCTGAAGCAATGAGACCTCAATATCAAGTGGCTGTTATTCTATGGGACTCTATGGCATGAGTCCCTTAATAAGATTTTTCAGACTTTGATATAGCAATATTAAGGATTCTTGACACAGTTATAACAGGTAAACCAATATGTACAGCTCGTTTTGTTTGGGTGGCCGACGTGCTAACAACGCCACCTAGTGGCTGAAATCGACCAACCTACAATTCGACGCTCGCATGTTTAGTTTCGATTTCAGCCGCTAGGTTCTCCCTAGTCGGCCATACATACTTCAAAGATGCCGACAAGAAGCGTACCTACTGGTTTACTGTGATTCTTGGGTTACAAGTGGCGGCGACTGGTGGCGAACCCTCGAAAAAAGCACTTGGAGAACTACGTCACCCCCGTTCCAAATGTAAAGGGGGTGTGACTGTTAACAGTAGTTCGTTGTTTTGCCACGGTGGCAGCACCAGGCACGACAAACACATAATGATAACAAAATAAATGGAGGCTGGCTTGGCCTACTGACTTACATTTTCAACTAACAGAAAGGGAAAGCGTGATCCAGGGGGCGCGCTGTACCGCCTCCTAAAAACAGCAGCATATTAGTGAAAAACTAGGGCAAGTTTATAAAAACGAAAGGCACGCAGCTGGAGCGCCTCACTCGAAACACGCAACCCTTTTTCAATGGCAGGGTTTATGTGTGACATTCAAAGGGATGCGAGAAGGTAAAAAAAAAATCACTTTTAGTTTTCCTATTTAAAACACGAGGAATGAAAACAAAGAAAACCAGGTGAAAACAGCTTGACCATTCTGCAAGCAGGAGCCGCTGTTCTAATGTGTCATGTTGTCAACCGACAGGTGTCACATGGCCTCATGCGTCAGGTATTGCAATACACTGTAAATTAAATTACATATATCGACAGGGTTTCCCCAGAAATGAAATTGTTAAAATTCCCTGACTTTTCCAGATGACTGAGATTTTAAAAAAACGACAAATATACACATTACTTCCGCAAAGTCCCTGTTTCAGAACACAACTTACAAGTAATGTTCAGCAATTAAGCAATATATTAGCTCAAGTTATTGGGATCGCACAAACTGCTATTATTAAAATAGTTGTTCCTTTGTGACTGGATAAAAATCATGATGAATTCACATCAGCTATTTTTATTAGTATAGGTAATTGAATATTCGCACTATTACAGTTTTACAAGTAAATAACATTTTTTTTTTGGTTAAAAATGTATAGAAACAGATGTTAATGTTTACTTGCATAAAATTAGAAGGGGAAGTCCCAATATAAATTGTTGGATGCGTGACATATATAAATAGCTATGAAAGCAATTTATGTAATAATGTAACCTATATGTTGAATTTCCTGGCTTTTTTCAAAATACAGTGGACTCTCTCTATCTGAACACCTTCTAATGTGAACACCTCGGTATTATGAACACATTTTGGTGGTCCTGGG
>JAQGCC010000868.1:0-29083 GCA_034698905.1 Xestoiulus laeticollis
GCACTTTGCCCCCTGCCACATGGCATACTACATGCTGATTGCAGGGTAAGAAATTGAATTGAATTGAATTGAAATATGTACCCACGCTGCTGCTTGCTGCTATTTTGAATTAAAAAAAATATTTTAAGACCTGGCGTAAATCTTCAAACCAACTAAACAAAATATGTGATATCCTTAGGCTTTAGGAATTATCTGTATATCTTTGATGGGATATGGATGCTATGCAGGAGGTGCAGTGGATATAAGATTTATATTTGTCACCACTGCAGCTTATCTTATTATTACACCCTGCATTCTTGTAGTGGATGTATTATTTAGTGATGAACACCAAAAACCACATTTGGTGAGTTAATCAGTGCTGGCATGTTCATTCTTTTGTAATACATTTGAATTTCCCTTTTTGCGTGCTAACTCATATATTTTTCATTAATTAGGCAGCAGCTTTAAATTTTATTGGAGTTGTTCTATACCTTGCCACTGGTGCTGTTACTCTTTCACTAACTAGGGGTTATGAAAAACAGTCTTGCTTGAGTATATCTATTGCCTTGGGGGTAATTACCATTTTCATGCATACGATTAACATGCCTGAATTTAACAGTTTACAGATTTATATTTAATTAATATTGTTGACGTTTCAAACTTTTTTTTTCAGGTTTTTGCGGTTTTCAACACACTTGCTTATGCTATAGATACAGTGTTTACAATACTACAGATTTGTGGACATAAAGTTACTTAAGCTAATTTATAGCCCAAGCCAGTCCAAACACAAAATATTATTTGGCTATTCTCAAACAAAATCTCAAAATCCGTTTTTCATCAATTACACCTGATGAAATGTGCAGTTTAGACGAGCTTCACATTCACAAGCTTAAATATTTAAACAGGGTGTCCAGTTATCGGGAAACGTGTTGGCATTTTTAGCACCTTGATCAAAGTTCTTGTGAAATACAAGTTTATGCTGAAATTTCCGTTGATCGGAAAAATGCGATATACAATTTAAAAAAAAAAACCGTTATCATGTTAAGTATATTATACTCTATTTTCAAAATGGATCTAAAATATTGAAGATAGAATGAAAATAGGTCATTGCTCGTTGGAAGGAATCTTTGAAATTTTAAGGGATGTGCCTTAAAATTCTTGAAATATGTTTGATTTTGTCCAGCTAATTTGCTAAACAGCCTGTCAAAGGGGGTATGAGAGTCAACTAAGTTCCCGGATAAGTTTATGAAAACAAAGTACTTAATCCCTTACTTTTTTTTTAAATTTGTGTGTGTTATTCCTTCGCTGCCAAAATGTCCAGTAGAACATTTTCTCTATCATTCCTACTGAAAATTTCCATTATTTCTTGAAATTGAAAGTGTTCTTTGATATTTTTAAAAGATTTTTTTTCATTTTGATGCTTGATGAATGGCATTGCCTGTTATTGTGCAATACAACTTTTTAAGAAGTTAAAAATTGACCATGCAAAAGGGCATGCCTATAATTTTGGAAAGTGCCCCAAAAGCTGTGATTTCTGTTTCTTCATTTCTGTTTTCTAAAATTACATGCAGTGGGCCTTTGCAGATTTCGTCATGAATAGCATCATCAAGGCCTTGTTTGGGACCAATTATTAAAAGTCCCGTGATGTTGTTGATTACATAACCATGCATAAGGGTAATTTATGACTGAAGATCAATTGGGGTAGTGTAATATTTATCTAGTCGAGTAGGAGGTATTCAGTAAAAAAATGCTGTTTGATAAAAGTATTTAGTTTTAAGTATAAAATACATTTTTATTACACTCACCATAATGATTCTCATTTTTGTTGCACGAAATTCTCTTCAGAGCTGGAAATCTTTTTTTAAATATTTATAAAAGTCTACATAGTATATAAATAGCGAATCAAGTAATGATTTAAAAAAGGGCGATTTCATATGCTATTAAATTCCCCCAGTTTGAGTATGTTCTTTTTAAATCAATATTAGATATATACAAAAACGTCCTTGCTGTATTAAGGTTGTTTTTATCAGTTAATCCTTTTATGCATTGAAACAATACATTTGTTTGAGTTCCTTTTTACTTCTGCAACATAATTGGAAGAAAAAAAACTTTAGTAGAAGTGGTACGAGTTTTGCTAGTTATGCGATGTGCACATATTTAGCTAACTTACGGTGGTTTGAAGAATTCTGCAGGTTCCATACCAGACCTTTCTCGCATCATTTCCATAGAAACATAAGCATCAACACCATACACAGTAACACTGAAAATTGTTAGTACCTAGGATAAAAATATGAGGCCATTAATTCCAGCTTTTACTTATTGGTATGACTGGGAAATTTTAGTATTTTGCCAGTTAACCTAACTAAATTACTTTAAAAATATGAACTATAATGGTGATAATAGTGAAGATAAAAAACCAGTAAAATCCTGGATCAAAAGAGGTTTCATGAAACCACAAGTTGTATATTGCAATCTAGGCACCCACATACATTTTTTTTTACCTTTACAAAAAAGAACTGAAAAATGCTAGATTATGAGATTTTTAATCGTTTCTTGACAGCAACATGACAAAATATGCTCGTAGATATAGTAATTCCATTACTTTGCAATATTTGAAGTCCAAGGTTTAATTGAAGATCTGATAGATGTTTTCCAACACTGATATTATTATTATACAGTATGAATTGTAAGTTGCATATTGTACCATGTCAATATAATTTAGTATCATTACTTTCATTTAATCATTTTCTTTTTTAGGGGTCCTGATCACTATACCTGCAATGCAAAATTTTATCTCTTTTTATTCCTGTTCTTATAAATCATTTAAAAAATACATTTGACAAACATTTAAAATGGAATGAAGATAAGTCCTAACATAGCTCTTTTTCATTCCATTTGGATGCTTGTCAATCTTATTTATTTATAAATTCACGAGAGAATCTTAAAATTCTTAATTTGAAAATTTTGCCATATTTTTATTAAAATTCTTCATGAAATGCAGTAGATTTAGTTTTAACTTAAAAATAATTTCTAAAATTAGTAGCTGAAGAGTTAACTTTCTACCCTTGCAGGTATAAAAGCAATTGGGGTTCATCTTTACCTAAAATCTGTATGAAATCTTTAACAAAAATATTCTGAATATCATATACATGTACTTTCTGGGCATGGCTCTTTCACAAGGAATGTAATTCGTGTCTCCATAAGTTGGCTTGCATTTTTGTGTTGAGCAAACTTTTTTGCCAAAATAAAACTTTTACATGTTTCTATCTTGTGTTATATTTACCCAGGTTGTGAGATCCACTCCAAGGCATGTTTTAATACCCATAAAATCCAGGGGTATATCAACCGGCGATACTTGGTATAGTGTGACTGATATATCTGCTAAATACCAAGCAAATAATCCAAAGTAAAGCAAAGTTGCAAAGATGGTCAGTACAACTTCCTGTATGAATCAAGCAAAAAAAAAAAACGTCAAGTACAAGTACGGACCTTTTTGATTAGTAAGTTCATCAATTTATCTAAAATGAAATTTGGTCTTACAAAATGCAATCTTCTTTCTGTATATTTGCCCCATAATGTTAAAACGAAAAAAACGAAGCTGATTACTAAATTGGTAGAGGTGGCTACATATCCATACACAAGTAGATTAGTGCTGTGGACGTCATCAAATAGATAAAAATCGAAGCAAAGGTTATAGTGCATCAGAAGGATGCAAGCAATACAAGAACACTGCAAAAATAATGCAAATGACACAAATTAAGGATAGTTCTTTTCTTAGAAAAAGATGCGCTTTATTATTTAATAATAGTTAACTACAGCTTTGCTACTTTCCTACTTTGCTAAATACGTTTGCAAACCAGCAAAGCAAAGTTTACTTTCACTTGATTTAATTGGTAGCTGTTATAAAATGGCTTCCCTAGACCCGGAAAACGTTTAAGAAAGTTGCATACCAGAATAAGCCTTTTTTATTTAATTTTGGAAACTGATAGGAATAAACGAAATGTAGTAGGACCTAGCTTAAATATTCTATTATTTGTTTAAATTTTTTGTTTAAACATATGTATATTACGCTTCATGGAAATATGTCTTTAAAGTTTATAATTGTAGAGGGTCTGGTAAACTTTACGGACATATTTCCTTGAAGCCTAATACAATATATACATATATTTAAACAAATAATAGAATATTTATGCAAGGTCCTACTACAGGCCATTTATGGTATGCAGCCCTCATAAGGGATAGTTCTTTTTATTTCCAAAAAGTTAGGGAAATTCAACATGAAAATATTGTAGTTGTTGAGCTGAAATCCTCAAGGGAGTTTGCTGGGATCATGAAAATGCGAATTTAAAAAATAATCTGAATTTGCTGCTTTCAATTCAATTCCTTACCCTGCAGTCAGCGTGTAAGTCAGGGAAGTTGAAATTTAATTTCTGGGGAACGCTGTATAAGTATTTCAAATTTCCAAATCAAGAATAGTGGTTTTCAATCTTAATTTGTACCAATAGCAGGGTCCATATTAGCATATATATTAGGTCCATAATATTCCTAGAAAAAGGTTTGTTTATTTAGATCTTGCATAATTTGGGCAACATATATGTACATGTAATTACAAACTAAAGATTAACTTGAAGTTTCCGATTTCAAGTGAAAAATACTGTGTTCACGCCAACCAGATTAGACTTATAAATTCTTTGGAAAAAGTAAACTATCAGTTTTTTTATGGAAGATAAAGATTTTTTTTCCTGGTTTTTCCAAGATTTTGTCAGGTGCATAGTTCATTTTCCTGATAGAAAACCAACTGATATCAGGAAATACTTGTTGAAAAATTGAACCGATTACTTGACATTGTTCACTAATGGATATTTTAAAGTGGTCTAAAATGTGCCGACTCAATACTATTAGATATCGGGAAAATCTCTATCAGTAATTTTACTTTTACTACAATCAATCTAGTTTTGTATTAGCAGAAGCAAACGCACATGTGTTCTAACTAAGTGCAAATAAGTTGAGTACCATGCTATTTTCATAACTTTTCTGGAGTAGTAATGAAGTATAGGTTAATTAAAACTATTTGCTGTAACCAGTAGACTATATAAATCTCTACTTTTACTACAATCAATCTAGGTTTGTATTAGCAGAAGCAAACGTACACGTGTTCCTAAGGGAGCTTGAGTGCAACTAAGTTGATATACCATGCTAATTTCATAACTTTTCTGGAATAGTAATGAAGTATAGGTTAATTAAAATAATAGGCTATAACCAGTAGACTATACAAATCTCTAGATTTCCACCTGCCATTACTTTGTACTTTAGCTAAATTTATTTTATTAATCTTAAAATGTTTTCTTACCATTTCTAGTGTTTTGATAGTCAAAACTACCGCTTTTTGGTTACAGTTGCAAAAATTGAGTATCATAGGCATGGTGGACGGTTGATAGATGGTTGTTCTCCGAGGCGCACTTTAAATTGCTGATGAATTAATAATTCCGATAGTAATTCGTTTAGCACATCTTTGCTGTTAGACAAATTCGTACAATGCGGTGCAGTTGCGGTGTTATTTGGTAAGGCTGCTTCGCAATAATTCAATTGGGTTATTTATTTTAGATAAAACAAAAACGCTGTTCATTCGTTTAAATCAAACAAGGTAGGTATACTCACCGCTGTAACTAAATCTCAGTGGGTTATATATTTAATGGGTTTATCAATAGCTAAAGCTTGATATGTTCATTTTGTGATTATACGATAAAAAGTATGTGATAAGTAAAAAGATATGATTAAAGGTGCTAAGAATTAAGGTCACACAACCGCCTGATCAACAATGCGAAAATGAACAAGCATAAAAATAGTAATAAATGCGCATTTCATGATATGTGGATTTCTTAATATTGAAATATATACATGGACATAAATAAATACAAAATGTGCCCCATTATTCGAATATAAAAAATATGAACTGACAGTAGTTTATTTGTACTGTTCATCTTTCCGTTTTAAAATGGGAAGGCAGATGTCTTGGTTACCGCTGCAGCAATAAAAAAAGCGAAATTAAAAAAAGTTAAAATTATTATGCATGTAAATTTATAACAGTATGCACTTACAGCGGAATGAAATATACGAAAGATTTCTTGTCATTAATTTCTCGAATTATTCCAAAGGAGTAGTAGGCATCCGCTCCATAGAAAAAGACATTCAATAACAGGGCTACCTAATATGAAAAGAAATATATTGCATATGTTAACCAAATTTTAATGGACAAAAGCATAATTTAGCATATTTTAATTCTCCAACACGATTTATACATGTATTTAACGTACGCAAGCTTCAGTTTTAGGGGAATAATGACTAATTAAATAAATTAAAAATTTTAAATACCCATAAAACGAAATCCACCACATAACAAGAATTCGTTACATTTAGCAGAATGTATGTTAGTGTCCAAATTGTAAGTACCAAATGTAGAAATGTTGAAAATGCGTTGAGTAAAGTTTCCTATAAAATATGTAAAATATGAAAAGTAGTGTAAGATTTTTTTCCAGTTTTCTAGCATCATGATCACATTTGACATTCATGTTTCAACGCTTTTGAAAATGTCAATCTGAAAATACTATTTTATTGATCGTTTTTATTCAAAAGAAAGTATGAAAACAATTTAAAATTCTTTAGCTAATTTTAAAGTTAATAGAAATTGAAAATCGGTTTTCATACCCATTAGATTTAGGATAATTTACTTATTTTTATCTTTATATACAAACACAATTTCTGTAAAATTCTTATGAAGATAGAACTATAATCTATTCAATAAAAAACACGCAAGCTACAATGTTTTTTTTAATACTGGTATTAGTTAGTTTTATCATATTTGTAGTTAAAGCGCCGTTGTTTAATATTTCTACTGTATATATGGCAAAATTATTCGCCTGCCAAGTGCCACATTTGCTTGAACCTTGGAAGAAGAAAGTTTTAATGAATAATAGACGAAAGTCATCAACAATTATATAAGGTTTGGAAGTTCGTGTTTTTACTAAAGTACTGTCGAAAAAATAATAACTATTAACTAGTAACTAAGTTGTTAAAACATAATTCAAGGTTGTGGGGGTGATATGTGCTACTGTAGCTTATATCCCACTCCAGGCACGCCTAAATCTTTACTTTGATTTATGCAAAATTGTATAATGCTTGCCAATTTTTTTTAAATGGCTGACATTATAATGTAATGTAGGCTATCTACGAGCGTACATGCATGTACATGTAGGCCCTACATGAGGTAAGTTTAAGTGTTGCAATACTTGAGTACTGAGCGTAATGTCTAAATTACATGTATATAACACAATTGTTTAACTCGTAAGCGTAAAAAGACGATATCTCTTCTCTATATAGATATCTCTTAAGAACAGAGATGGAAAAAATCTTTAAAATATACTCAACTTTATATTTTTCTGTGGACCTACAATGTATATACATTTGAAGTTATAGGTACAATCTATTGTTTGTAATAATTAACCCAATTGTCAGACAACAATGCATATTCATATATCAATTCCCATGTATGCATAATGCATTTTTAGCAGTAATATCTTTAATAAATATTTGCCAAATGTTCACGCATAAAGGGAGCGTATATGTAGATTTCACAAGCAAATGAATCCACCTGACATGTGATAACATAAAATTCCTATGGTTTATAAATTTAAATGTTTGTAAAGTATGCCTTGTCGTTCGTTTCTCAGGCATAGTTTTGTATTCCGTAAACATGTGTGGTTGCTTAAAATGTCAGTATCTAATTGACAATTGATAAGGGTATTTACAAAGACAAGTTCGCGAAATTATCGAATAAGGGTATTTACAAAGAAAAGGTTAAGCGATTATAAACATGGTTCCAATCACCCCAGGTTTAGTTTATGTAATCTTTACAAATGTCTTCAAGGTATTTCAAACCTGTCTATACATTCCAATGATAACCAACTATAGGAAGGGATATAATGAACTCGTTTACTTTTTGGTTTTCTGATACTAATTTATGAATGTTGGGGCAAATAAAGATAGGTAAATTGGCACATCGAATAGGTAACAGGCACTCTATGTTCTTTAATTCTAGCACCATTTTGCCAGCTTGTTATCAACACGAACAACAGCAATTTTTCTTCAATAGTTGCTTCATACATTATTTGCTCGACTGTCTCTTTATATACATAGATGGACTTACCAAGTAAGGCGCTTTATCTTCTTGGTAAAAATAAATATTAACAAAAAAAATGAAAAAACTGACGATAAGCGACGAGCCAGTGCACATAAATCCAAACGTTTGAAGACTTGAATAGTAGGAATTAGGTCCCAAGCAACCTTTGTTGCTAAGCAAAATAATGCAGCAAACTGCACAACCCTAAATTACAAGAGTTACGAAAATAAGAAAGTTATTAACGTAATCAATATAATGAAATTCAAAATATAAACATCTTTAGAAATTATTCTCACCATTTCTAGTATTTTTAGATAACCTATTGGTTTTTTACAGCAGGAAAAATTGACGGCCATGTTTCAAACTTATCCTGAAGTAATCCACCTGATCTTTGAACTATAGGGACCAATTTCATTGGACAAATCAAGTTACACTTGTAGTCGATTAGGTTCATTGAGAAAATACTGTGTAAAAAACCTCCTTATTACCTTAATTTTTTTGTTTCGTGCGTTGAAGCAATAGGTGATCAGATTTCAAGTGCAAATATTACGAAATTTTTTAAGTTACGTGTAAAAACGTGTCATATCTTAACATTTCTGATAAGCCAAGCACAGAATTGAGATCAATGACGTAAATTGAGCAATTATTTGCAAATGAAACGTCAATATGATTAGAATTCATAGCAACAATCTCTTCCTATTCTTATCAATTTACAGTATGGTGCACTGCGTTTTGCATGGATTTATTTATAGGATGAACAAAGGGTTTAAAATAT
The DNA here is from genome assembly GCA_034698905.1 of Xestoiulus laeticollis. NCBI lineage: Eukaryota > Metazoa > Arthropoda > Diplopoda > Julida > Julidae > Xestoiulus > Xestoiulus laeticollis. The sequence continues at coordinate 8,931 of JAQGCC010000868.1, forward strand.
AGTACAGGATGCGTCGTAAATTTATTATTCTCTAAGTGCAATCGATTTTGGCCCATTTCTGTGATCTTAAAACCATTACAAAACCCACCACTCAATAGCACCATATTGATATTTGAATTCGTGAAACACGTTCGCATGCATTAAACGAGTGAACTCGTAGTTAAAGAAATTTGCAAAATCAATACAAATGCTAAATTATTGAGAACAAATATTTCGTTTTGTGCAGTATCATATTTTTCAATATTCTCTGAACATGACATGAGGCGTGTGTTCTGCAATGAGTAAATCGACTATCAAATAATGGAGCAAAATAAAGAAATCGGTACTTATTTTGTCTCCATCCAATACAGTGTAGGTGTTTTCAACTCACAGCATACTAAACAAGGGATTAAATTGCCAAGGCAACCATTAGTTTTATAAGGAACTATTTTATCTATGAAATATCAGTATATGTATGAATATTTATACAAGTTTAATAAAGATGACAAAAGATTTTTTTAAAAGCGTTGTTTAAAATGAATACGTCCTGCAGGTCGAAAACCTGTACAATATGATAATCCTCTTGATATTGATCTTTAGTAAATTTTTATTCAGTTATTTGAAGGTGAAGATGGGTTTTCCAGTTTAAGAGAAATACTTAAAATAGGCAGACCTTACACATCTAAACATTCCCATTAAGAGTGTTGCATACCAGAATATGCCTTTTTTTCTAAATTATTTTTTAATTTAATTTTGGAAACCGTTAGGAACAAATGGAATGTATGAAGACCTGGCAAAAATAGTCTATTATTTTTTTTAATTTTTTGTTTATGTATATTCCATTTTATGGAAAATATGTCAGTAAAGTTTATAATTGTAGAGGGTCTGGTAAACTTTACGGACATACTGTATTTCCATCAAATAGAATATGCATATACATAAACAACAAATTTAAACAAATAATAGAATATTTATGCTAGGTCCTAGTACATTTTATTTTCTCCTATCAGTTTCCAAAATTAAATAAAAAAAATAATTTAGAAAAAAGGCTGATATGCAACCCTCTTAATAGAAAACATCAGCATGTCGAATATAATTTCTTAATTTTCTGCAAAGGAACAATTTTCTTAATTTTTAGTTCAAATCTTTCAAATTGCAAAACGATTTAGAAATTTAACCTAGGCGTCTGTAGTTTTATTCATTCGTTTGATACGGTGTACTGATTAAACTGATGAAAAGAATCATAGATTTGGTTTCGCTGAATCTATCCAGAGGTTTGTGATGTCGAAAGTTTACGACGTCATTGTTTCCCATTTCTTTAATAAGTTTATAAACGAAGCACATGTGCAAATTTGATTTCTCAAGGGAAATTCCTCCGGACATCATTTAGAGCACCATTGGAATATCTCTAGAATCTTTCCCATGTGCCAAGAAGCTTTATTCCTGTTAAGCACCATTCCCTGGTTCCGTCGATACACCAAGATCAAACTCTTTTTAAGACTCAACGAGCATTAGACCCAGTCCTTAAATTTTAGTGTCTTTATAAAAGACGCAAATAGCAACCCTTCCCAAAACTGCCTATAAAAAAAGGAAAACTAAAGATAATTTTAGAATAAACTCGTTGTTTTATATATATATAATTTATATGCGGAGAAAAGTTTTCTTTGCAACCATCCTTTTTTCTGGAAATGTAATGTACATGACATTTTGTACTATAGTAAAAAAATTGTATCCGCACGGTTGCATGCCTATTCCTCTAGGTTGGAAAAATGTTCTTGGGCTATACATATGCTACATTCTTTGATGTTATTTATAAATCATATGTAACGATAGAATAAAAATTGATAACATTATATACGAACTTTACTATGTCGACTATTAAGATAAAACTATAATCACACAATTGAGCAATTATAATACGATAACTGATTCGATTGTAAGATAATTAAATGATTACGCTTAAATGATTAAATGAAAAGCTTAAGTAATCTTTGATAAATTAAAGATTACTTAAGCTTTTCATTTTCAAGTTTACGTATAGGCCTAATGGGCATTGATTGCGTGTTAATTACATTTAGCCCAATGTATAATGTGATCCTAAGTGGAATGTAGCCAATTTAAAATCAAGTTCTTGAAAACAATTATTGATTACGTATAACACAATTAATTAGTATTAATGAAGTTGTGTTTCTACAATGCTTTCACGATGCCATGTTAATTCTGGTGTTAAAATCCATTAGAAAATTTTAAAAATCCAACTTTAATGCATTGTAATATTCTCACCCACAGTAAAAAATCAATAATAAAATCCCTTATACGAAATTCGCTTTTATTAAAACTTATATCAGCTATCAAAATCCCATTCTTTATATTCCAATCTGTGAACAAGTGCATTTTGCAAAGCCTATGCTAGTGAACATGTAAAGCGTTAGACTTATGTAAAGGCATTGAAAATATTTTCGATATTCTCTTTATTAAATTTTCCTCAACGTCTAAATAAAGTTATGAAGGAATATATTCCGGCTATATATATTCATGAAATACGAGTTTATTCGCTCGCAATGATCAAAATAGAGAACCGCAATGTGCGGTTGCTTTGATCTATAAATTGTTCATAAATTCTAAAAACGATTTAAACTTAATATTGAACGTTATATTGAAGTTATATCAAAACTTTCCGTTTACAGGAAAGCCATATAAAATATTAAACGAAGAATCAAATTCATAATACTCATTAAAATATTGAATAGCAGTGTATTGATTGTCAACACTATATTGGATGTTACATGTCTGCTTTCCAGTTTTCAATATCTGCTCTCTGTTTTGTTAGGCACAAAATGAATTGATTCGTCATTATGTGAGTCTTTTTAGCTCAGCAATTTTCTCCGTCCAATTCGTAAAACTGCATTTTGCGTCATGCATGATTTTTCATAATGCGAACGTGCCAATGTGTCATGTGTCATGTAAATTGATTCAGGAAAAGCGGATTTTGTAAAAAAAAAGCAATTTAACCAAAGATCCAGAAAAGCTTCGATTTGGTTCTTGGCACAAATTTGGTGATTCTATATTCCACCTCTCATATTGATAAAAGTGAATAGAGCAATGAATGGTATACATTTAGACGATTTTCTGTCATGTAATTCAGCAGTATACAGTTTAAGTATGGGGAACCTTGATTTTGCAATGAATGCCAAATTTTTCTCTCACTCTAGCTTCAAGAAAGGATATATTTCATGCTGGAATATCGTGATATAGGACCGTTTTTAAACTAATCGATCCCCTAAAATAAATGCGAGATTCATACGGTACATGTATATGTTAGATTTACAATGCAAATTTGTGCATTGACAGAAATGGCTCGATCATGGTATCGGCCTTTTCAAATTCCACAACGTGTAATGAAGGTCCATCATTTGAGGTTTGGAACTGGAATGCTACTTTGCTTTTTCAGTACGATAAGTAGGTCTACATGTATCTTATTTAATAGTAAATGGTATTCGATCGTTTATTCAAAAAGGAAAAAGTACGTTTCACTGCATTACACGCATGGTTGCATGGTTTGCCTAACTAATTGAAAAATTCTGAATGACAATAAAATCATAGATGGAAAATATTTCACGAACTAAAGTAATCAGAACAATAATGGGAAGAGTAATAAATAATTCAAAACTTACAGAATGAGGCCTTACCATAGTAACATTATAAGATACATTTTAGCTTATTTCAAAATCCCTGGTTCCAAATGAATGTTTAACCATCAATTACTGGATTTAAAATAAACAGAAATACACTGTATTATAATGATTGTAGAAATATTATACAAAAAATTGTATTAATCTGTTGTTGTTTATTATACTATATATAGTTGTAGGCACAATGGGTTCTTGGCGTAGTTTTGAGTTCTATTTTGTAGTTTGAGCTCATATATATTTTACCAGCAGAGCGAAATGATTAAGGAATTACAAGACAAACTCTTCAGCGCATTTTACAAAGTTGTCAAAATCTTGTCATGGATGCATTTTTCGCTATCTGCATTTAGATTAGAATCTAAATGCAGGCTGAAAATGTGTCCGCTATATACATGTATTATTCGTGTCACATATCATGTCTACTTTACACGACTTCGTCTTTATAATGGCAAAAGTGAATTTTGTGCCAAGTTTATTCGTGTTGTACTTATTTATGCATTTAAAATGCGTTTTACAAGACTTTAAAATATTTTTTGCATATAAATTTAGTCGATTTTTATAGCACTGTTAATCGTACTGTACGTCAATACCACGATTAATTCAGTTGTAGTTACATTCGCTTGAAAGGCATGGTGTTGCTATGGGTGATGGATTGCGAGGAAATATGTTTGGACCACAATCCTCTTGGTTGGCTTGAAATTCAGAGCAATTCTTTGGGGAAATCATCTGTTGTCAGCTTTCATTTCCAATCCAACATATAATCCTGATTTATTTTTAGAAATTAAAAGGTAAAAAAGTGTGTGGCCGAGTTTTTTTTTTTTTTTTTGGAGAATTTTTTGTGTGCAAAGATTAATAGAAACAGTATAGTAGTTCTATAATTCCCCACCAATCAGTAATAATCGCATAGTTATACATTAAGAACACATCTTATTTTTAAATTTTTTTTTTGGGTAAAAAAGTTGGTGATATCCATGTATAGTTTTCGAGGTATATAAATTTATTACTGTATAGTTAGAGGAAAATATTAAAAGTTCTGGAAAAATCGACTAAAGTTGTCGATTTCTTCAAAGATCATTTCTTCAATGTATTACGAACTTTAAGTGTTATATTTCTTTCAATCTTAGCTAATCTAAATGTTCTTAAAAATTAGATGATAACGAAAACACCTCTAGATTTATTCAACTCTTATATATAAGTGATCACCGTGGAGATTACAACGATTCCGTTTCCAGGTTGTTGAATTTTTTTAACTGAGAATAACTGGTTTAAGGTATAAAATTGTTAGTATAAAAGCTGTAATGGAAGGCCAGATCCCGAAGAAGTCGACGTTTTCAACTTAAAATTTAAGCTTCTTAGACATTATTGATGGCAAAATTAAGATTAAAGCTGCTGTGAGGGAAGAAAATCCTAGCCATAATCGATTTTCTGTTAGAAAATAATAGCAATGCAGGGCTTTTCAAGCACATTTCAACTGATATGTATAATGCAATGAAATACACGTCTTATTGTCATTAATTTTCCTTTTCTTCTAAAAATAGGACTTTGTCAAATGCATTTTTATCCGATTTTACTATGTCTAAATCTAAATAACAATATAAAACTTTGGTGCGTCTAACATGCTTATAATTTCATTCTCAGCGTTCTTATTGGCATTTTATATCTACAAGCAGTCTTTGTTGAACACATTTCAAAGTAATATCTTGTTGCCTTTGTAAAACTGACAATTTGCTATATTATAATTACAAAACATGGCAAAAGTAATTTTGTGATCTTATATGCGGATTATAAAAATGAACTTTGTACATGTATATAATCTTTGGGCTATAGTGTAAACAAAGAAGGCAATAAATAGTAAATGCAACTCAAGATGTTTTATAGCAACATAATTTTAAATTGAAACATTTGTATCTCTATTATCCTCTTCCTATAGCTGTGGGCGATTTACATATACATGTAGGTACTCAAATATGTTAGACTCACTTAAGGTTTGCTTTTTCCTAGGTAAGCTGAACTTATACTTATCATCCAAAATTCGAAATGTTTGAGAATGTGCTTGTACATCATTTGACTCCTGATTAAGCTTTCGAGAGCGTGCACTTGATCCTTGAGATAGCTGCATAGAAATATCTATCTCAATAAGTTGTTCATTACATGTATTTGAATCTTCTGATATTTGCTCTTCGCATTTTATCTCAGGATGGGGCATTATGCTGTCACTTCGTGAAGGAAGGGACACTATGCTGTCACTTCCTTCTCCAGGAAGGGGCACTATGCTGTTATTTTGTGCACATGTAGTAAAGGACACTATGCTGTTCTTTTGTGCACATGTAGTAAAGGACACTATGCTGTCACTTCGTGTAGTAAACGACACTATGCTCTCACTTTGTTCATCAGGAAGGGGCACTGTACTGTCACTTCGTGTAGTAAAGGACACTTTGCTGTCGCTTCGTGTAGTAAAAAACACTATGCAGTCACTTGGTTCTTCAGGAAGGTGCACTATGCTGTCACTTCGTGTAGTAAAGGACACCATGCAGTCACTTTGTTCTTCAGGAAGGGGCATTATGCTGTCACTTCGTGTAGTAAAGGACACCATGCAGTCACTTTGTTCTTCAGGAAGGGGCATTATGCTGTCATTTTGTGTAGTAAAGGACACTATGCTGTCACTTTGTTCTTCATAAAGGGGCACTATACTGTCACTTCGTGTAGTAAAGGACACTATGCAGCCACTTTGTTCTCCAGGAAGGGGCACTATGCTACCACTTTGTTTAGTGAAGGACGCTATGTTGTCACTTCGTGTATACAGGGATAGTATGCTGTTACTTCGTTCTTCAGAAAGGGACACTATGCTTGCTATTGAAGTAATTGACATGTTATATGTTGTTTCTTTACAATGCAGTAAATAATCTGACAAATCACTTTCGCTTTCACTTTCCTGGCCTTCTAAACACAATCTCCAGAGTCTTTCCTAAACATTCGTACATAATTACTCAAGTCTTGCCAGTCTTAATCATATTGTTTGTGAGCATTATACACTTCTGTCTATACATGCATGCACTTAGGAAATACCTCGACCTGTCTTTTCAGTTCTCTTTTGTTGGCATAATACTCAAAAACTTTCAACATAAACCACACGATGATAAACAAGTACGCTGCAAGAAACACTAGACATGTTTCTGTAATTGAAAAGCGAACATTTCGTTAAAACCATAATGTATTTCTGATGCTTTTCAGGCTTTATTGATTTTTTATTAGAGCCCACTTACGGGCATAAATAAAAGCTATATTTTTTCATGTATACAAGGAAAGAAAAACAGTTATTATAAGTGATATACTACTTTCATGAAGTCTTTTTTTTAAATTTAGAAACCAGCATTTGGTTTACTTTTATATGCACAAATTACATACGAGCGTATGTATACATCTCATTAGTTGCAATTCAAAATGTAATTAATCAAGTCTGGCGGAGATTGAAAACTTTTGAAGTTGAAAGATATTAAAATTGTGATTTAAATAAATTTAAGATCTTTTGAGTGATTAGAAATTTTTAAATTTAAAATAAAACCTTAAAAGGCGATTTCGGGTTAATGAGAAATATTTTTTTCTATATTTTTTGCAGGGGCATAAATGTCTAAACGATGTCTTTAATACATACCAAATGCCCTGTTACGTAAATATATATAACTCATCGGTCGTTTATTTCCACAGCAACTGAAAAACCATCCTAGTAGCGTCCTACATATGCATTCCATGGCTAATTTTGCGTGGTTTCCTTCTAGTTGAAATTGTGTTGCTCTCCACCACACAACTTTTAAACTCTTACAGACTTCTGATATTGTCATAGTGTTCCTTTAAGAATGAAATTTGGTTTAATGTTTCATCATTAAAACAAACAGAATGAAAAGGAGGGGAAATCAATGAAACAGGGAAGATGATCACTCAATAGACCTACATTCATACTGTAGAGGGCAATCTTTGTTATGTTGGCTTTAACCATATAGGACTTATTTTATGGATAATTCAACACGACTGCAATACTATTATTTTGTGTAAAATACCTCGTTTGTTGAAATTTCGATCGTACTATGATATATACTATAATTACTCATTGGTAATATAAATAATGCAACGTTTGGAATCACAGCTAAAGCAATTTCCGAAATTCTTGGTTCGAATGCAAGTGAGAATTAATGCTTGAAAAGATCAGAATGTTACAAAATAACCTATCACTACAGATTTAAGACAAATGATGCATGCAATAGGTGAGTACACATATACAATCAAGTGAACATGTATCCACAATCTGTTCTGCTAATACGAAAGTGCTTGGTCCCATATAGTGTCGGATTACCGAGACGGTCTGACTAATTGAATTTTCTATTTTACATACATGTAAAGCATTCGTTCTGAATACGAGATTGCAGATACTTACATTGGTAGCGAGTACAGGTAAGCTATAAAAGTAAAGAATATTAAAGTGAACATAACTGCTCCTTTTGATTTGGTCAAAATCATGTCAAGCAAAATACAAAGTATTAAAAATATTAAAATTCTTAAATTAACCCGCGAGATCTTGAAGTTTAATCTGTCTTTCACGAAATCTCAAAATATTCAAATCGTTTGCTCAAAAACTAAAACACACAAATTGTTTTCTAATTAACTTTTAAATGTTTTGGTATACCTTTTTTAGGAATAAGAATTTGGACAGAGTATATTTGAAATCTAAACAAATAATTTTTGAATTTTGAAGCATAAATTTTAGAATACCAACACGATTGCGCTTGTTCAACTTGCACATGTTTCCTCATAGCAGACCATGTGGCTAGAAGTTGCACGTGTTTAGTTGATATTATATAATATTATATAAGAATTCGTAGTGTAGACGAGCCTAACGTTCGAATATATACAATTTTAGTATAGGCTCACAGTAGGAAATGTACAAGTAGAATAAAGTTGTGTATACCAAACAGAATAGAGAAGTGGCATAATAGGTGCATAGAATAGAAATTTAAATGCTGCGTTTACATGCACCCTATTGAGCACAATTTTAAAACTACAACATATTGTATATACTGTATATATGTATTTAGTTTGATAGCTTCATATATACGTATACTGCACATAGGCTACAGTTTGCATGAATCTTACAATTTTACTTGTTTATGAGTATTGAATTGGAAGTAAACTCAATAATATCATAATATCTCATATATATGCAGCAGGGAATAATAATTATCAACTTAATTAAACTGTGAATGTCATTTACTTCAATCAGCTCACTTGATTTAAGTTTGAGATATTTTCTCGGTATCTCAATTTAACTTTTTGAGATTGAATACTCACGAAATAGAAACGTACTAAGAATTACATTTTATATAATATGCCCTAAACCTATTTTTAATCTACAATGTTTTGGAAGAAAATTCATCTTGTATATGCATCCAGTGATGCTTGATCTAATCAGTAAATGCTTCTGTAATTATTAACATTTCCATAGTTTTTCGGGAACTGAACAAATACGTTTTCCCAGGAACCGAGACTGTAATCATTTACTTCTTTCCATGCATATAATTAAGACTAATTATGCCATGATGAATTTTTACCTTTGTGATCATCATTTTAATCTTGTTAAAGCAAAAGGTTCATAACTGTAGAGTTTATTCCAGATAATGGGACCACTGTATATTAGAACCATATTTCATATTCCCTACTGCAATGCATTAATAATGCATTGCATATAGGCTGATTCTATATACATTTTTTATATTCAAAAAGTATACTTCAGATTAATAAAGAATTGGTGAACATACAACGGGAAAATTATGTCGATTCTTCGCCTCGAAAACACTCTGTATATATAGACTTACTGTTTAGAGAGACATGCTTCCATAAATACTTTAGTTGCACTTATAAAAATGAAATCTATATTTTTGACTAAACCGAAAGTGTATAAGAAATAAAACCCACAAAAAACGGAGTATGCCTATCTGGATAAAAAGTAATTTCGATAATGAAATGGCTTATATTATGCTGATAGAATTGCTTCAAATATATAAGTGCCTGTCTGGCGTGTGCCTATTACAAACAATTTATTTCCTTATGTGGAAAACATATAGCCACTCGATTCATATCATAACTTATAGTGAACATGTATACTGGTATTTCATAAGCCTATAGGAGATTATATGGTGGAGAACAGTTTGTTTGCATGATTGCATACATAACACAGATGTATAAGACCTAAATGCGAAAACAACGAGAGATTGCAATTTTACAGTCTGGTCAAAATCTGTGGTACATAATACATGTAGTTTAATGCGCTTTGCCTAAATACTGCTAAAAAGTTGAGCAAGAAAGCTTTTAAGCTTGAGTTTTAATAAAATAAAAAAACGTATTTAGATATCCATGCCTAAGTGTACAAACATTTTTCTAATGTACAGCTATATATGATATTTATAAAACAATTTTTTTTCCTTTCATTTATCTAATTTTTAAAAGTGAAAATGGATGTCAAGAAACCGCATTTAATCTATACATAACAAGTTTTTTTTTGTTTTTTCTTCCTAATCTATCTTATAGTTGCAATAATTCTGCAGTATAGTTTTAATGTGTAGGCTATCTTGCTTGAAATTCGACGTCAATCTTTGCAGGATGTTTTAATATTATAGTGCACCAGTAAAACTACTTTATGCTTTATAATTAACACTCACCTAAGTTCTATCACTGAAGTTGTTCAAGGTACAATTTATGGTTCTATAGCAGTGTATTGCTTGAAAAGCAATTAAAATACGCATGTCGCATTGCGGCATATAATTCCCCATACAATTAAGTCCAACTTAATTGGCTTTATCTCATTTGATATAAGGTAAATTGTACACTTTGTAATGTTACAAATTGACGAAAGCTTTCTCTAATTTACATTTGTCAAACGTTATACGTAGCACTAATTTTTACACAACTTCCATGCAAAATTGCATATATACCCACTTATAGACCTACGTTTCAGAATTTAATAACACAACATTTTTACATTTTATCTATATATACTAACAATCCTTCCTGGAGTAAACATGTGGTTCTCAGTTTCAGCGCACCCTCGTTTTATTGATCTTAAAAATTGATCTTTTAATCTATCATATAATAGCTTCAATAAAAAAGTATTGCAAAAGATTATGGTAAATGGAGAGGGAACAAAAATCGCATTAGGTAATAATAATCTTTAGTTCTCTAGCAAAACTATATACGTCTAGCATATAACGCCAGATTCCGACAAATATATTGTACAATCAACCGAGTGTAATTTGCGCTAACAACTCTTTATGAAGTTGACATTTGAAAGAATTATTATATTTCCTTTAGAAAATAATGATCTTAGTTCAAGTTTGATAAACACAATAATTAATATTGGCTGTCGAATATCGAACAATGGTAAAATACTATACAAGCAATTTAATGAAACGAATGATAAAATCCAATTTAACATACGTTATATAAAACTTATAATGATCAAAAAAGTTGTATTAAAACAGAAAAAAAGTCTGCTAATGGATCATCATTGCAATTCAATTAATTAAAATGTATAGAAAAAAAGGAATATAGGTCATCTCTTTCATACATAAATCCTTGAATGCTGCAATGCGTGGTGTGGCTTGTTATCTTATTGTTGTTTTTCTTCTCATTTATCATTGGAAGTAAATAAGAAGAAAAGAAAACATTTATCTATATGCCGACAGAGCAACAGAGTGTCATTCAGAGGTCAACTGCTGAGCAGACAAACTCATTGCATAAGACCGATATGGAAAAGAGACTAAGTTTGTATAGATAAAAACAACAATCAATCAAGCTGCACGCACATTTATACGTATAGGATACGAAAAAAAGTCACGCATAAAGCAGCACGAATTACTCTTAACACAATGGTTAATTGAAAAAATTATAAAGTACATGCTCTAGCTGATACCTGCATGGGAGACAATTTTAATATTAATCAACTTTAGAATATTTTAGTTTAAATTCGGAACAGTATGCAAGATTTGGTAGCTACAAACTAAATACCAATACTAGCTGAACATTTTATAGAGCTATATATTCATTGTTGAAACGCAATTAACGGAAATGATTCATTATAATTTATAATGTATTTCATTTGATTAAAACGACTGATACATGTATAAACAAATGGTATACGTTGAACGCTGTATATTCTTCTCTATAGATTTACTATTTGAAGTTTTGAATGATGGTAGTCAGTTTTGTAATATTGAAAGGAGAATTGAAAAAAAATATAATGGAATTTAGCATTTTCATATATAGTGGAATTCGCTTATAGCGATCTTCAAGGGACATTATAAATCGTTATATCTGAACTTCGTGGTATCCGGATTTATGAAAAATGAAACGTACGCGTAATAACAATAATAATGTTCATGCATGTACACAGATATACAATTTTAAAATTGATTTACATGTATAGATCCTATGGTTATTATATTATTGTTATTATGTTTATTATATATTGTTCAATGGTTTGACTGAAAAAAATCGTACAGTAATTAATTAAGTGGTTTGGTATAGGTAAATTTTCTGGAAATTAAGGAGAAATTTAGAACTTTTTTATACAAAATAGTGACACCGTGTATCTAAAACTGGAAAAAGTATATACAAGTATCATGTATACCAATTTTGAGAAAGCAATTATTCAATAATAAAAATAAACTTTAAAGTTTTTGTATAGTTTTATTCTAAATTTCAAAATTTAAACAAATATCAGCAATTAAATATATAAATGTTATTATATAATTTGACTTAAATTTTACACAAAATAAGAACATTTTTTGGTTTTTGAAAATTAATGTTTGTTATAGTAAAATAAAATTTCAAATCATTTTGTCATACATTAAGCTTATAGATGCACTGAAAAAATGGGAAATGGGGAGGAAATCTCTGAAAATCGTTATAGGCGAATGAAAGGACCATTTTTTGTTTTAAAATTCGTTACATCCGACATTGCAGTTTGAAAACAAAATTACTGTATATACATGAGATAACAGACGTTATAAGCAAATTCCACTGTATATAAATATATATATATGCAAGCCATTAATGTACATTTACATGTATATCCAATACTCATGGTGCACGCTTCTTGAGTAAATGCAACGTATTGATGGACAGTTGACTGGTTGTGAGTAGTTGCCATATAAAATGATATCTGAAATATTTTAAAAAAGATGGAAAATTTTTCTTCAGGATAGTAACCTCTTGGCCTATTATCTCACGACAGCTATGGCAACAAAGTAAGCAGTAACAGTCAATATTTTTCACGACAGATTTCATCGACGTCGTGTATTGGTACATAGCTGGTACAAAGGAGCAACCCTTAACACATTTGCTATTCCAGTTTCATTGAACGCTCAAAGGATATTTAATGTCGTTGTCATTGGTAATCTATAGGGTGTGTCGTGCTTGAAAATGTCTCGTAGTTACTGCACCACTGTACGTAACAAGAATGGATATAGAATTCTGACATGCTTATGTATTTGTACTCGAGGCTGTACTGTAACGTAGCACAATAGATTCAAACACATTACTTTCCTTCGAATTGCTTAGCTCCTATATAGCCTAAGGGCAAACGATATAAAAAGATCTTAAAAATGCGTCGTGCATTACTTGAATGGAAGCGCGTTCGAACTTCTCAATAGTTTTGCAATTCCCGTGAGGAAATAAAACTTTCAAATTGAGGTGCATATGTATGCAGTTGAAATACATATTGGTAAGGCGAATTGCAATAATAAACCATACTTTCTGTCGTATCTAGATGTCGTTTTATCTGTACCATAAGTGCCGAGTTGAAAAGGTTATATATTGAATTTGCTAGGCAGTGAATGCCTCGTCTATACACATTAGATGCTGTAGGACGTATAAGATGAGGGTAGATAGAGTTATGTAAATGTATGCGTATATATACACTGTACATGGACTGCATTTAGATGTTTTATAAGATAGTTCGTTGTACTTTTACACTTAACTGAACGTGCATGTGTTCTTGGCTTTGGCCGTTTTTTTAAAAAAAAAAAACTTTTAGGATAAACAAAAATCTGCATGTCTTCTTCTGTCAAGACTGTGCAGTACAAAAAATAGGTACATACAGGGTTGTGCCAATAAAAATGAGAACATCTCGTAAAATGTGATTTAATCACATAAAAATAGTTTAACTATACCCATACTTAGAAAAAGTCGTTGAGAAGCAAGGAGGACACATTGAACATGATTTCTGATTAGCTAAATATTTTGCAAAAAAAATGTAAGAAGATTTATAATTAATTAAATTTTATTTTGAAATAACTCATATGCTACGAGATGTTCTCACTATTATTGGCCCACCCTGTATATATACATACATTATACCGTGCAGTTCTGTAATTCGACACTATCTGAGATCAAGCACTGTCGGATTATCAAAATGTAGGATTAATAGTTCACATTGAAGATACATATACAACACTACTGTATTATTGATTGTATTGCTTGTACAAGGTTGGCTTAGTGGTTATGCTTAACTCCTTGAACTCGGGAGACCTAGGTTCAAACCCTGGTCGGCTATCCTGGTTGTGGTTTTTCGTGGTTTCCCACGTACAACCTACATTAATCGCCCATATAGGCACATAAGGCGAATGCCGGGATAGTTCCCCAAAAAACGGCCACGACCGTATAAAGTTCACCTTAACAAAATCTGGCACTTTACCCCCTGCCACATGGCATAATACACATGCTGACTGCAGGGTAAGGAATTGAATTGAATTGATTACACTCAGCTATTGCATATTGTTTGGCTTAAATAAATCTGTAATTCTTGATTGTTTTGTAACATTAAACAGCCAAAAATATGATTTAAAGCTCATGCGAAGGTATAAAAATATAAACTTTTTTCCCACTTTCATAAAAGTGTCGGATTACTGAGTTTTCCATTACTGTCAGCAGGGCCGGATTACTAATATAATAGGCAATGTGAGCAATTGCCTAAGGGCGCCGCGGCAATAGACAAGGTCCACACTTCACTACTGCGCATGTGTAGCACACTAGCGCCATCTATGGGAACCCTCTTTTATGTTTCCAATAACTGTTGCAGATTAAACCTGTTGGGACCCTTTCTTATATTTCCACTAACTGGCAATGAGTCTGGCACAGATGGCGCTGCGCTAGCGTGGACCTTGTCTATTAACAAATATGACCGGATACATGCAGACATTCATACATTGTCAGTTCCAGAGATTAAGTGTTGTTTAAATATGTGAATTTTTTTAAAAACAATTTTCTGTATGTTTAATAAAAATTGTGGTTGGGAAAAAGCCCCGAAATTTCGACTCACAGGGTTTAATCTGGCACTGACTGTCAGTTTATTAAATAAGCGAGCTATATGTAAGATGGCGACCAAACTATTCAATAGACTTCATCGGTTCATGACAGACCCACATGATGTGTAGTCCTGTTTAAAATCGATCGATCGATATTATTAAGAAACAGCTGCTGGATGAAGAGTTGGAATGGAAATTTGGAAAACATTTAAAACACCGTTGTGGCCACATAAATAAATGGAATATAGGATTGTTCCGGTAGATAAAAAAACCTTATACCGGCTTTTAATGCAACAGCATTTTCAATTTAGGTTGTGGTCGATTAATGCAAATATAACTGACGTGCCCTAAACCATTATGGAAATATCATTTCAACATCTATATTTAAATGGAGATGGTGAAAGCTTGGACTTTTAACAATAGATTATAACCATTCTACTGATGAAATGTCTATGACTGTAGGCTGTGCTTGACATTTTCCATATGTATAGAATTAACGTATAGAACGGTTCCACGGAAAAACTATAAGATCTAATTAAGATTTCTGCTTAATTGTTTAAGAGGGTTGCATACCAGAATAAGCTTTTTTTTCTAAATTATTTTTTTATTTAATTTTGGAACTGCTAGGAACAAATGTTATGTACGAGGATCTAGCATAAATATTCTATTATTTGTTTAATTTTTTTTGTTTGTGTATATTTCATTTCATGGAAATATATCCATAAAGTTTACCAGACGTTCTACAATTACAAACTGTACAGACATATTTCCATGAAATGGAATATTCATATGCATAAACAAAAAATTTAAGCATATAATAGAATATTGTTTAAATTTTTTCTTTATGTATATTCCATTTCATGGAAATATATGTCCATAAAGTTTACCAGACCCTCTACAATTATAAACTTTACAGACATATTTTTATGAAATGGAATATGCATATACATAAACAAAAAATTTAAACAAATAATAGAATATTTATACTAGCTCCTCGTACATTCCATTCGTTCCTATAACAGTTTCCAAACTTAAATTAAAAAATAATTAAGAAAAAAAGGTTTATTCTGGTATACAACTTTCTTAATATTCTATTTACCTTAAATTCCAAAATATCTTGAGGTTTTGGCTTTAAAATATGCGTACTATACAAAAACATCAACATGATTTTTAACATAGCATATGCTATTGTATAATGTTTTTTTTTTTGGTTGGAAGGCAATCGATTTGTTTTGTAAACGAAAGTACAGTGCATTCTCAAATTTTGAATTTGTCAATAAACTAGAAGGAGTAAGAAAAAGATGGGTAGGAAACCGACTGGAATTTAATGAGTTATTCTGCAACCGTATACATGTATATCCAATATAGTCTATAGGGCCACTTTTGCGAATAGTATACGAGTACATACATGTACGTTCGTTTCAAAACTGCAATGGAATGTGAAATAACAATTTATTTTCTTGAAGTAAATAAATTTATATTGCTGTCTTCTAAGAAAAGAAATTGTACATGCATGCATGTATTCAAATTGTGTGTTACACCATGTTGATAGTTATAGAAAATTGTATAATATATAATACGATCTTTAGGATCCTTTTAAGTTTAGGCTATACTGGTACTCTAAAAGATGTAACTTAAATTCATTTACTTAGGAATTTGGGTAAAATTTGATTTTTATCACATGGAATTAATATTTAATTCATTTTTATTTCGTATGAAATGAGGACAATTTTATTTATAATTTAGTTAATACATGTACACATTAACATAAAGCATATTACGTACAAATTTCATTATATTCTCGAATGGGATAACAATGGCCGAGCTTCTGGAGCAGGACGTGCAAGATAGAAAATTAAAAATATATCGAATCCGTGACATATAATATTTAGAACCATAATCACCTAAAAAAACAAACAAAATTGTTGTTAAATTTTCAATACAATTCGATTATACAGCAAGTACGTTAACGCAAATTTGGTAATTACCCCTAAACCACCGGCGAAAAGATGGCAGTGTTTATCTTTACAAAATCGATCCCAGGATAAAGTGATGGCAACCAATACCACGTTAAATATAATTACAGAGATATTCAAAACAATTTCCTAAAGGAAAGAAAACATATTTGAAGTCACATTCACTGTCAGATATATCACCTCCATGTATAATTCACTAAAAAGCTTAAGACTTATCGCTATAAAAAAATTAAGGAAGATTAGCATTTCTTTTACTCACCAAATGTGGTTTTTTACGACTCTCTTCTGATCCGAGAAACTTTGCCACGAGTATACTTGAACTAATAACAATCGATAATACAAACGAAGTGAAGACCAGTTCTGGGTGATTGTAGTGATTAGAACCACCATACTTTAATGCGGTTATGCCCATGACCCCAAGAACCTGTACAAAAATATTGAAAACATAACAATAAATATTGAAATAAAATTCGCTATTTGAATAACATGATCTCTCAAATACGTTATTCTATACTTACAATTTCTGGAAATTTAATGATTCCCCTTGCTTTTACTAATGATAAACAATGCATTGCTATTCTGTAAATTGGTTAAAACATTATAAATATAAATTGCTTTTATTATAACATTTTATTTACGAGCATAAACTATATAATAGCAATACATGTACAGTGCATACATTTAGACTTGCCCTTAATTATGAGTGTCCTTAATAATAAGCAGTAGAAAACTGATTTTGCTGTATAGATGAAACGATCTACTGGAACTATAGTGAACTTTTCGAAGTCTACTTGCTAATGAAATTTTCTTATTTTATTAGGAGAATTTCAGTCTTGCTTAATTTGTATGTGGATCAAACTGCAAAGAGTTCCAGAAAGCAAACGAACCAATGAAAATTTGAGGTTTCAAAAGAAGCATAGAACAATAGGGTATAATAAGGGCGAAGGTGACCAAATGGCCAAGAGTCATTTCAGAAGACTATTTGCCAATAATGTCTTTGTCTATCTTATCTGCATTCGGACACATTTCTGGTTACGGAAGTGCAGAGCAGACAGGTTCTTGCTTGGTCAACATACGAGTTGTCCGCAGCATTTAACTTGGGAATGCTGTTTTATAATTGGTCCCGTTTGTATTGATTACTCGTCAATACATGTACATCAGAAGTTCTTCTGCTGTGTCGTGTTGGAAAACGCACAACCTGCCCACTCTTCGTTCCGTAAATTTATCCGAATTTTATTTCGTATATGGCAAGATAGAATTAATATTAACCGAATCTGTTATTATTCAAATGTGATTTGATTAAAACAAAACTTTTTAACTTAAATTTCTTGATTTCTTGATATTATTTCTTTATTTTTTAAAAATATACCTGTATAGAAATAATAATAATCCTAGTTGCGTCTGAATAACATCCATTTACAGTATATATGTGATTTAAATTTAAGGTCACGTTTCAAATTGCGATAGCCCGCATATTAATTTCATTTTGAAAGAAAAATAAACAAACACCTATACTTGTATATGAGGTTTTCCAAGGAAGTTGACAATGGTCATTTTGGCATTATCTTTTTCTGACTCCACCTCTGTTATACAGGTAAATTTTTTTATTCAAATGCAAATAAATCTTAATTTTTTAGTGTGATATAAAGACAATTTTTATATGGTTGATACTACACATACTTTATAATGTATGTACAATATTATCATTCTTACATTCATTATATCATTAGGATATCAATTTGTTTTTATCTTGAGATTTCAAATCAATTTCGTCGTGCAACAAGTACAAATTCATGACCTAGAAATTGATAATTATCAAGATTAAAAAGCTTGGTTAAAAGATAAAGTAAGGACAGACCTAAAATCAAAGGGTAATTGTAAGGGCCAAAGTGAGCACTATCCCAAACGCCAAGTCTTGAGAGCCTTGAGAGGTCAGTGATGGCCTGGTTATTTTTGCAAACGCCTAATTAAGGCTTTACATTGAATTTAACAAATGGTCATTTTGTCATCATTATAAAGTGAAATTTATATTAAATGACGTGAAATGATTCTTTATTCATTTTTGTATGTGAAATAAAAACAATTTTATTCATGTTCTGCAGGTCAATATAAACACAACAACGTAATGTAGGCTAAATACAGTTTTTATTGTTACCATCATGTTCTAAATTGCGTTAACAATGGTCATTCCCTTCGAGAACGATGTGACATTTTGAGAGTTAAATATGAATCAAAAATATGTATAAACATATTTAAAGCCGGTAACTGAAAATACAAAAATAAATTGTTGTTCAATTGCAATACAATTTTATAATGCAAAAAATACAGCACGTTAACTAAATTTGATAATTACCATAATTAGAATATTGCTTGAATATTTACAGCGGGCATCTTTGCAAGTCTGATTCGAAGTTAAAATGGCGAGAAACAATATAAAATAAAATCCAATTGTAACAACATTCAAAATCAGTTCCTATAAATAAGCAGAACAAATACTTGGAGCTGTATATTCGCATACAGATACTTGATCTAAATCAAAACTGATCATGTAATCTTTGCATGAAGTGTGTCCTTTAGAAGAGAATATTTTTGCACTGCTGCACATATGCAACAACAACAAAATTGTTCACAATACTACTTTCAACCTCCCTAAACAATATATACTTACTAGGAAAAATAAAATAAAAATTCTCAAAGAAAATTAGCATCTCTACTCACCAAAAATGGCATTGGCTCTACTTCCGATGCAAACAAGTTCACTAAAAGAATACTTGAACTAATAACAATCGTTAATGCAAACGGAACATAGATCAGCTCTGCTGGAACGAAATATTCAGCATCAATCCGCTTTAACTCAAGTATGCCTATGATCCCAATAAACTACATAAAAATATTTACAAATATTTACAAATACTGGATATCAAAAAAAGATTCCCTTTATGAATTCATGATATTTTATATGCGTTCTTCTGTAAGGTACTTACGATTTCGAGAAATTTAAGCAATCCCTTTGTGGCTAGCAATATTGAACAATGGAATGGCATTCTATAAATTGTTTGAAAACAAATCAAAACATTGCAAATATGGTTTTAATATAACGAGAAATAAGCGATGATATCTGTATTCTTTTAATTTTTAACATGTGGGCATCAAATAAT
>JAQGCC010000869.1:0-29079 GCA_034698905.1 Xestoiulus laeticollis
TTTTCTTCCGTTCCCGACTAGTGACGTCAAAAGTCGGGAGTCGGTCAAAAAACGCGTAGTGAGAATACGGCATTAAAGACACATTGGCATTCGCCAAAAGACAGGTTTATGACGCGTAATCGTAAAGGTAAAACCAATCGACCGTACAGCTATAACTCGCTAATGTTAAACTAACTGGACCATTAAAATAAACTAGTTGCTTGGATAACCGTGCGAATTGCCTACGTTTCAGTTACACCCCGAACTGTCACTAGTTGCCTTATAGGCAACGGGTTTCACGGTTGATAACCAAGGTCTCCTTCTGGAAAAATATACTGGACCAGTATTCCTTAACCTAGTATCATTGATTCGGTAATCCCTGCCTAACAAGAGGGTGTGGTCTCAGCCCCACTAAACATAACTCCTAGAAGGGTGTCCAGTTAAGATCAAGGAGGGAAATAATATAGATTAATTTATATTATCATTTTATTATTATTAAATTACATATGTTACGTATTCTATTTATAAGCATTATCAAATATTCTATTTATCATATTATTTATTATCATTATCAAATATATATCTATATTTAATAAGCACAGTGAGGGCACTTTTTGCCTTTCAGGCACTGTGCCCATCAAACACAACAAACAAACAAACAAACAAACAAACAAACCTAGTATCATACTGGAACCTATGGGAAAAAGTACATGGTCCAGTATGATACTGTGTTATGGAAAACTGGTCCCAGTATCTTCTTTTTAATTCTCTTTAATTCTACTTTAATTTTCACGGTTTCTCTTCCATCTACACTCTGCTGTTGGTGGCTAGGAGTATTTTGGAAGCAACAGGTGCTCACCTGTTGCCCTTTGCTGAGATCGCGGAAGGATTTTAAAGCTGAAAACGTATCCTTGAAATAAACGCAATTTGGCAGCACGAAACCTAGGATTTTCAAACATGTTCGCGTTTTGTAAGTCGCCTAGAAACTATGATTTGTAGCCAAGGAGGTGGAGTAGAAGAAGATGCTTTTAGGGTCTTAAATCCGTCTACACTGCGTCTTTCCAGATACATCTTTTACGTTATATCCTTAGTGTATGTTCCACCAAATGCAGCGCTAAGAGGATCCCTACAATTTCTCTCCATAAAAAAAAAACTCCCTTGAAATTGAACTGAGATATTGACGTATATAAGACGACTCGCAATAGGTAACTTGAAAGGAAAACGTTGTCTTTCTTCTGTTTTCTATAAATGGTGCTCTAAAATCTGCTTGTTTGGACGAGAAATGCCCTTAGATTTTCACTTGAGCTCCTCAATTCACTTTCTTTGATTGTCAACAGCAGTTTTTTGGATCTTGGCTTAAGTATGGATCGCATCAATCATGACCTAAATATTGTCTAAATTGCGAAAAAAATATGTCTTGGGGAAAAAGAATTGGTTTGGGTACCGGATGAGGCGGAAGTTGGATTCAAACCTAAATCGACAAATGCTGGATTTCTGGCTGAAATAACAAAGACATATCTAAGGGATATCTACCAGGTTGTCACTGACCTGGAAACCTGGAATTGGCAGGGAAATTGCATAGACATGGGATAGTCAGGGGAAAGTTGTTCACTCTCAAAAATCAGGGAAATTTAACACATCACAACTCAATAAATGGTACGCTCAGGTGGTCCTGCATTCCCCTTTTAACACATTTGAATATAATTTTATATAAAAAATATGTTATTCCGAAAGATAAAAAATTATTTGGATAAAAAATCCAAATAATTATTTTATCTTTGCGTACAACAATTTAATTAAATGAATATTGGCCAACTTTATAGTAATTAAAGCATATGCTAATTAGTTATGCTTTTGAAATGAGATAATGCAATGGGAAAAATGCTTTATTAGTATACAGTAAAATCTGCTAAAGGTTACCACACAAAAAATGGCCAAATTCGATCACTGTATACATGCAGGTGGTCACTATACAGAGAATTTTTATGAAGGAAATGCATGTATGCATAAAGCCAATTTATGAAAAGTGGCCACTATACAGAGTTTGTCACTTTACCAGGTTGTACTGTAATCCCAAGTTGAATTCAAGCGTATTGCCTACAGTAAAACCTGCTAAAGGTGACCACACAAAAAAATGGCCAAATTCGATCATTGTATACATGCAGGTGGTCACTATACAGAGAATTTTTTGAAGGAAAATTGTGAGGGCTTTGCTCTCTGAATCATGGAATATTTCATGAAATTTTTGCATCAATTTCGACGTCCACGCTTTGCAAATATGGGCGGACCACTAAGTGCATAGCAAGCCAACTCTAGGGAGCTAGTGGCACGCAATGAGCAAGTGGGTTTCGGATTGCCATTTTGCTAAAATAATGGAAGCAGATCGAGGCTTCCAGCAAACGGTTTTGTCCCAAGGGGGTGTCAGCCATCTTGCTCCATCCCTCATCCCACTCCACACTCACGATCCACCGCAATAACTTTTCTAACGTGTTATATAGACTGCGTCAATATGTCCTAATTACAGTTAATAAAATTACGTTTGCGGTTGTGGAGTCGCCTTCGCCTTTCTCTCTCTCCGTGTATGTACGTCTCGCCTCTTCTTTTTAATTTCACTCCTAATCATGTTCATTCACTTTGTCATCTCGCTTTTCTTCCGACATTCTTTCCCGAGAAAATCTCCCTTCTTCCTAGGTCTTTGTCGATTTGCGAATCTATTGAGAAATGCTGTGAATTTTGAAGCTGTTGTTGGAAGAGGTCAAAGGCCAGAGCAAGAACGTTTGAGAATTTTGCACGATTTATTTAGGAGAAAAAGTTGTGACACTAGGTACTCTCAAGGTTGGGAAACTTAGAAACACTTATGATTAGGTTTTTGCTTAGTTGAGGGAAGCTTGAGTTAATTGGCTGGCTCAGCTTTGGATATTCTGTATTTATGTTGTAATGGCGCTTTAACTATTTGCTTTAATTTACATTTCATGATGGGCAGGCAGACATTTTGTGTTGTGTCGGGCAAACAGGAAATTAGCTCCTCTCAGAATTTGGCTTAAAATGAGATCGTGAGCACATCTATTGTAAAACGTTTCAAAGGCACGTGCATGGTTTGTGGTATTTTGGTTACCGTAAATTCCCGGGACAATAGAGGGTTTGCTGCAGGTTTCCTTTTAGCGTGACGACACTCAATTTCATTAGTTTAACGTCATACCACAACGTCTTTGAGTGGCATAACGACTTTTACGGCGTATAACTTATTGATGCGCAAGCGTAATAGCGTGTTTATCGTTCTAGTTAAGATTAAAGAAAAACTTGAATCCTTCTATTAGTGGGATTGGGCAGGTTTCCTTTAATCTTGACCACATTGGCTGCAATGTTTTATTGTGCCAATGCACATGCGTGGGAGCGACGTTAATGGGTTTGTGGTTGAGGGGACACGACAATTTCGTTAGTTTAACGTGATACCACAACGTCTTTGAGGAGCAGAACGACTTTTACGACGCATAACTTATTGATGCGCATGCGTGATAGTGTGTTTATCGTCCTCGTTAAGATTCAAGGAAACCTGCCCAATCCCTCTAATGACCTGGCGTTTATTCGAGACCCGGGGTTTATTAGTTTTATTCCCAGAAAGTTGGTATCAGTAAATTAAAAATGATAAAAACTTATCAGAAACAAGCATTTACGGTACCGGTATTTAATTTTCCTGATATTCAATAATTAGGGGAATTCCCTGTATTGCAAATCAAAACATTAAATTAAGATACAAAGATGCACCTTAATTTCACCACTTTTTTTTAACTTACAATTAGTTGCATTTTATAATGAACGATTATTTTTTATATAAATATTTGAATAAATATTATCAAAAATTGTCGCTTAATACCAATCAATATTTTTTCTTTGAAATTGCCAACTTTTGTATAACTTGCGACAACTAGACTTGTTCTGCCCAGTTTTTTTTTTTTTTTTTTCAGCTAGTGGTATATGTAATAGGTTAACAAAATCGGCATTTAAGATGGGTTTTTTTTTCACATGTTGCACCAATCGCAAGAATCGATTGCCGGAAATGAAATGCTGATTGAGGAAGTAAGCCCCTGTAAGATGGCTGTACATCCAGGCTCACGTAGTTGCAGTGATTGCATTCTTACAGGGACAGTGCAATGTATTGTTTATAGCGGTACAAAATAAAGGATATTGCAATTCTACCTTAAAGTTTCTATAATAAACGTTTACAGTGCGTTTAAGAAAAAGAGACAAATATCAGCCATTTTACTTGTCTTTTTATTTGTATATGCAATTTTCAAGCTTGCTCGCCAAATAGTTGCATGTTCAATATTTTGCATTTACTGGTTATAGTTATAGAAATATTTACTTTTTGTCCTACTCTTGGTCCCAAATGGTCCTATCTTAACAACTTACCGTTGTTACTATTTTTTCATGAAACAACACATTTTCACACCAAAGTGTTGCTTCTGAGGATTTTTAATGCACCTGAGGCAGTAAGTGATATTCTAGACCCATTTCATATTATTTTTCAACAATCTAAGAGGGTTCAAAAGACCCACCTTAATCACTTCGTTTAGCTTCATCCTTGTTTGTCCGCCATTTCAGCACCAAGGTGGAATAAGTTGGGTGGGGGGGGGATGGAGGTGAGGGGTGGGGGAGTGGGGTATAGGGCGCTGCCGTGCTTTCCTGTTCACGTCCAGGATTAAGTGGGCCTACCCAAAGACGCCAATCTACTTCCGCCTGGTGTTTGTTTTATTAGGTTTTCCAATATCGGTGCCAAATCCTTTAATGCAGGCCACCAAATGCACAATTTTGTCGTCGTTCATTTTAATTTGTGGGTTGGCGCATAAGGGATTGGTGCTTACCCTCCATCCCAAACCCCTTTCCACCCCCCTCCTTCTTTTGCTATATCGCTGAAATTAGCCTGGGAGGATTGCTGCACAAAGCCCCAAACTGAAAAGCAAAGTTCTGAAATAATAATAAATAGTCTAGGGCCCTGCGAGCAATAAAAAAGATGAAATTATTTCCATTCCGAACGGTTTTGATTTTTCTACTTTTAAGGCGCATATCCGTTTGTTTCGATTATGCCGAGTTTACTTTTGATCTGAGAGGATATCTAATGGGAAATGAAAGGGGGGTAGAAAGGGTTGAGGGGAGGTGAAACGTGTGTGTTTTGACTAAATAAGTGGCGAATTGCACCCCTGGAAGGTCGGATGTCGACGAATAAAATCAACATTGCATCCCTGTGAGAAAAGCTGGCCCATATTGGCAGTTGAGCTCACGAGTTTCATTTATAATTTGCAATGATCCGTCTAAAATGCTCACGTTTTCTTCTTTGGATCCGGGCCGCGGCTCGGCTCCATTTATTTATGATCACTCGATGACGGTATGCAAATTTTAATTAAGTTTCTCCCTTGGCCGCAAATCAGGATTTATTGCCATAATGTTGCCACATTCATCACCCGAGTCGACTCATTTTGGCTTTCGGTTTGACGTTTGCAGCATTTACTTTAATCAAGCAACATCAGGGCATGCTTTGCAACCCATTCTCTACTATAGGTATACGTATAACCACCCACTTTGCAAAAGTCCTAAACTTTTGAAAAATAAAGACTGTTTCGGCTGCATGCGATGCCTCCATTCAAAATACCAAAACTTGGGAATCGGGGAGTTATTTACTCGTTGTTGAAACAAGGTTTCTGTTCCTGATTATAACTGGGGATTTATGGAACATGGCTGGAATAAAAAAAATGTTTGGTATTAATTCTAGTAAGTCTTGAGAACATGCTTTTTTGTATAAAATGGAGCATGTATTCAGCGACATTTGCCATGATTAAATGCAACAAGTCACTAAACACTGACATTAATTCCCCATGCACACCTAGATTTCGCGCACAATCTGGGTTAGGTTAGGGTATATTAGGTGTGGGAAATTTAGACAATTTGGGGTGAGCCAGCTTAGGTCTGTTCAGGTTCTCGTTCTAGGTTTTGTTAGGTGAATTGTGGGGAATTTTGGTTAGGTAAGGTTAGGTGTGAGGATTTTGTTTTAGGTAAGGTTAGGTGAGGGTAGTTTGGGCGATTTGGGTTAGGTAAGGTTATGTAATGTCAGGTTAACCTAGGCGTAGGGAATTTTTGGATTGGGTTTAAGTTAGGTATGGAGAATTTAGACTAGTTGAGACTTGGTGTGGAGAAAATGTCCTTTGAACAAGTGCCCTAGATTCCATTTTGGAACACTGCAAATCAAAACATCTTAAATGAAGTGTCCACGAAATAAGATGCAAAGATGCACCTTAATTTCACCACTTTTTCAAACTTAAAATTAGTTGCATTTGGTAATAAGACGGACAATAAACAAAAGAAATGCAGAAGATGCATCTAAATTTAATTTAAATTTCTTAAGATGCATCATAACGTCTTATTTCGTGGACAGTTTTTTAAAGATGTTTTCATTTGCAGTGAAGCTTATAAATTCCATATGGTAACCATACAGATTATCTGACAAATACTCTGCAATTGATTGGACCCATATACTTATTTCATGTAGAATCTACATCGTTCAACGTTAAGCCCCGGGCCAGACTAGGCTGTTTCCGCGCGGTTGGCTAGCCTCAAATAAGGCTTCTAATTATAATAGAATTTTCCCACGAGATAGGAATATAAAAAAATTATATAAGAAATAATTCTATTATAATTAGAAGCCCTGTTTGAGGATAACCGCCCGCGCGGAAACAGTCTAGTCTGGCCCAGGGCTAAATATATTTTCTACATCAGTGCAGCTCAGTAAACATATGTAATGATAAAAGTCTTATTCAAACAGGATAGTGCAAAAAAGTGTTTTACGTCTTAATTTTGTAACTTTGTTGCACATAGCAGCAAAATTGGCATGGAAAATCGAGTAATTTATAATTAATCCTTTAATGTAAACTCATACATATACATTGGATACAACCATCTGATAAGACACATCTGGTAACAATTTTTCACTCGATAGCAGTATTAAAATAATCAAACTTACCATTAGATGAATTCGATCTTCAGTACCTGTAGTACTGTATTACACAAAATGTGTATCTCATAGCTAGTATCAATTGGGAAATGGATGAAAACATGTTCAAATGAAATAGTTTATAATATTCAGGGGAAAGTATATACATGTAGCTGTTGTATTTCAGCATATTTAATAAGTTATCATATTCAAAGCATTATGTATCGTACATGTACTGTTCATAGACTTCTCTTAAAGCAGCCCAAGATTTTCAGCATTTTAAACCTCAACTGATGCTGAAAATGTTCATAAATACCCGTAGAATAATTTTTTTCTATTGTTTTCTGGGGTTTTTATTTGTGAGAAAAACTCGGGGTGACCAAAAGTCCCGAGACATACCCGGGGCAATCAAAATTCCTGAGACATACCCAAGAATCAACCAAAATGAAACGTACCAAGGGGAAAAAATTCTCCGGGTATTTATATATCATATCGCATATACATAGGGTGAGGTTTGAAAATAAAAACCTCAGCAGGAATTTATTTTCAGATATCAACCTCACTCATCCCATGCGATATATATACACAACGTCCTTTCATTTGGCTAGATTTTATTTGTTGATTAACTTTTCTTACCAAAAAAAAAAGCCACACACAAGGTTTGAAAGATTTCTTTTTAATCAACTCGCTGCAAACTTAATGTTTCGCATCAGAAAAAAAAAATGCTCAAAATAGCGTCGTGGGCCAATATTTATTCTCCGGGTTGAGTGAAAATAATACGATTTGATAACATCATTACGAGTCTTCTTTAATTAAATTTTTCAATCCTAAATGAAAATATAATCCAATCAGACATTCATCGTTTTCGCTTTTCCCTCCTGTACTTTCTTGAGCTTGGTATTGGAGCGTGCATGCATGGGATCGATTCCCGCCTTCAACCCTTTTTTTTATTTCTTGTTAATTTCTTCTGAAAATAAGGAGAGGAATTTCTCCAGGTTTTAGCGCTGGAAGCATATGTTTGTTCATGCGAAAGATTTATTTATTTTCGATGGTAATGCCTTAAAAATGGGACACAAATTCAACGTCTTGCAAACGGTATCTTGAGCATGTGCCGAAGTCGACCGTCCTTCCCCCGGGGATTTCGTTTGCGTTTTCCATGGAAATTGATCAAACCTAATTAGGTGGGAAGCTATTAGCGAGCGGACGACTTTGCCGAGATCGACTGTAATGAGAATGCAATCATTAAATTACTGTTGTCGTACTCTTCTCTCTGCACCACGTCAAACAAATGAGCCCCCGGGGATGGAAACCTGGCTTTCCAACAGTTCATCCAATCCAACGAACTTTTTTTTATTTTGCTGCCTTCCTTTATCCATCCCCACTTTGCCATCACTGTTTCCGGTTCCTATCCGCTAAGGTTACCTTAAATGTGGAATACTGATGTGATTGCAGCTCCCTCTGTTGCGTGAGGTTGTTGCATCTTCTATATAGGCCCTACAGCATAAAGTTAATTTGTATGTGGGTATGTGGCAACTTTTTCATGTCGCAAAAACTTTTGATCTACTCACCCTATTGCTCTCAAAGTTACCACGAATATTTGTCGGCACCCGAAGAACATTATAGGGTGGTCTGGGTTCCTAAAATGTTAACCCCTTCCCCATTCTCGCATAGATACTACATGTACATTGGACAATGTTACTAGCGTTGAGTGGGGGCGCTGTGATCGACAACTGTAACGGCATCCATCTCGATTTTATTCCTTCCCCATGCTCGCAATAGTGTTTTAGCCAGGGTAAGAACAGCGATAAGCATAGCATGAGCATAGGCATGGCTTTGAAATGCAGCATTTCGATTGGGCAATCGGAAATTGTCGCCATGGGGAAATCGCTGTAGTTTCAGGCCATGTCATGCTCCACGCTGCTCTTAGGGTAAAAACAGTTTGGGGTCATGAAATAGCATCGGAACGCTTCATTTAAGATGATGCCTTTCATCATGCTATGCCAAATAACAGCGTGGAGCATGGATGCATGGCGAGGTCTGAATTGCAGCGTTCGATTGGTTTCCCCGATGGTGATATTTTAGGATTGCCCAATCGGAATACTGCATTTCAGATCATGCCATGCCTCGTACTATAGTCCATTCCCCCACGCTGTCCTTACCCTTAAAATGTATAATGATTGCAGAGTGAATCGTCTGCAGTCATTCCCCATGTCAAACCGTCATAGTGGACGATAGGAGCGTCTGCTTATCGTTCACGATTCCTGTTTGGCCCGTGTAGCTTTCGTACTGTGCATGTGTAATGTGCAGTACGATACGCTGCTTAATCTCCCTAATACTGCCAGCAGGTGACATTCAATTAAGGCACATTGCCTTCATTTATACAATATTTGTAGTATGCAAATATCTGTTTTTATCCTATTGGAATTTTGGCATGGTCACTCATATTTAACCACTTTACGTGCATGCGCCCATCTATAATATCTTTTGCCTGGAATCGTACTTGTGGAACTTGACGATGCTTTCATCGCTAATCAAAATCCCAACGTTCTACTTTGATAAAAACAACTCAATTGCATCAGATTGTTTAATCAAAAATTGATAAAAACAGGTTAATGTTTGCTACCCATAACAAATTCATTTTCCGATTGGCAATGTCCTTCCCATGCAACGGCGCTTAGGATGCCCCTTGATGGGGACGAATTATCCAATAAATCGAGAGGTGGACCCCTCATTTGCAGTCTGACATTGTCATGAGCGGGAACTCCATGGGTCTCCATCAAAGTAAAAATTCTGCATTCAAATGAGCGCTGCATTGCGAATACTAGATGAGAAGCCTAAATTGGCAGCCATCTTGTTTGCTCCCATTGTACTTTCCATTGACATCTTAATTAATGCGAACGAACCACCCGTTGATTAATGAAACGAGGCGAACTGTTCTTTCTTTTGTATGCTAGGTCCAAATAATGACAATTAGAAATTTGTTGTTTTTCAACAGCAAAACAAGGATGTGTGTTTTCGTCATTTTTTTTTGGAATAAAAATTGCCCATCATTGAATTGAATCGAGAAGACCGTTGCTAACTGTTAGGGTTATTAGTCGCCTCTGGCTTATGGACCAATATCGAATAGATATTTTTGGCGAAACGCTGTTTTGAACCCACTCATCCTGCTCAATTTGCTACTTAGATCTTAGATGTTGTCAGGGTACCGTCTTGCTGCAATAAAGGCCTGGAGGGAGTTTCGATTGTTGGTTCATTTTTATAGGATACAAGGGAATGATTATTTATAGCGGGTATTTTTGTAAGGGAAATTGAAAGTGCAACCTGTTTGGAAATGCTGTTTTGATGGAGACTTATTAATTTTCCATCAAAATTCACGACTACTAGCCATATGCTATTATGGTGCATCAGAAAACATTCTAACCTGGAGTGGCTGGGACCTACAGACATGCATGACTGGAGATGTCAGGGAAATTGGTTACACCTGGAATAGCCAGGAAAAAGTGATTTTTTTGAGTGTAAAATCAGGGAAATTTAGCACGTATTACATTTGTTTTCACCTAGTTGGTTATTAGTTATCACAAGTTATGAGGTGATCCACAATGCCAGCTCTACCTCTATAGTAATGGGGAATTTTCCTACTGGAATTTTAACATAATTTTATTCGAATAAAAAATCGACATGCTATATCCAAAATGATTTTAACAAAAAAGATGTTATCATCTACTAGCTCAAGTATTTAATGGCACGAATATTTGATAACCTCCTAATTACATACCTATTTTAATTAGTTCTTAATTTAGATATGACATAGTTTGTGGGATAGCAAGATAACCTCAAGGTGATTATTTACAAAACATTGCAAATTGCGTTGTAAAACGACTTTTTTTAGACAAGCACATATTGTCACATTTTTTTAAAAAAAATTCAGTGTTAAAAATGGCCAGTAAAAATTGTTTTAAAAAAATGTCTTAGCTATTGAATTTGAAAGTGTGAACTTTTATAATCAATCTTCTGATGTTTTGGTTAATGTTTCTTCGTTATATCAGATGTAGTAGCTAGGCTATATAGGAAATTTCAACAATACAGACCTACATGTAAATGATATGACCATTTGACCCTCTCAATTTCTCCAGTGTCAAAGGGACAAAGAGGTTTCCAATTCCTTACCTAAAAACAACATGATTCGTTGAAGCAACAACCGTTTTTTGTCTTGCTGTTTGTGTGTTACTGTGTTGTGGACATATACCTTATGCTATAGCTGAAATTCTGAATCTGCAGCGCCGCCAGAGCATGCGACGTTGTCAGGGCGACGCCGATGCAGAGTGCTCATCTTGTCATTTGGTTGATAGGCAATCATTCAAAAAAATATGATCTGGGTTTTCTGTTTCATGTTGACGTTTCTAATACGCTTTTCTTATTTGATGGCTGAGCAATGAGGTTCTGGCCATGCGTTTTTTGAACAGGACAGAAGAGGTTTTGAGAATGCAACGAAATTATAGCATTGCAAATACCAGATTAAACCTTGTCCAAAGGCTCTTGCACCGCCACTGCTTTCGTGCATAGGCTATTGATAAATTGCCTGATATGACCATGATACCTATATTTACACCGACAAGGTTGGCTTAGCTCCTTGAACTCGGTAGACCCGGGTTCGAACCCGGGCTATCCTGGTTGTGGTATTTCGTGGTTTCCCACAACCTCCCTCAATTTCCAATATAGGCGGATGCCGGTATAGTTCCCCCAAAAAGTGGCCACAACCAACAAGGTTTACTCTTCCTCTTACAAATCTGGCACTTTGCCCCCTGCCCCATGTCCTGTTATATGCTGACTGCAGGGTAATAATTGGGTAAATGTGAGGTTTGTGTTATTTATTATCAACTCATAATTGGGTAACTTTATTATAAAATTTACCAAATTCTGGGCATATTTTAACCAAAACCTGTGTTAATAACTGTGATCCAACGTTGGGTAGATTTAACCCAACAGTTGGTTGTTACACTTAAATTCAACCCGATGTTGGCATGTCCATATACAGTATTCAATATTGGGTTGAATTTTAACCCAACGTTTTTAGTGTGTACCCCCTCAGCTGTTGACGTCATTTATGGACGGCCCTCTAACGCTCTATTGCAGTGTTTTTGACATGTCCATTTTTTTGCATTTTGTCCCCAGCACTCGATGCTCTATTTTTTCCACCACTACGAGTTGCCGGCCATCTTGGAACAGTCTGCACTAAGGACCATCCTGCTGCACAACCCTCCAGACAGGCCCACGGACAACGAGGCAAACGCCACCCCGGCGCAGCCAGGGGAGGAAGGGGCGACGCCACCCACGGAGCCGGACCAGCCTCAACCCCCGTCCACCGACCAGACCACAGCGACGCCACGAGAAGTGGAAGTGGCGTCGCCAGGCGTTGGAAACGGCCTGATGGAGTCCAGGGCTCAAGGGAAGTCCTCATCCCAGGAACAGAGGGTGAACGAGGCGGGTAAGTTGTCCGAAAATGCCATAAGGAATGACAATAGCAGTGCGCTACCTAACGAGGGTCAAAGTCCAAGACCATCTAGGATAGACACCCCCACGGGTCCACTGACGACGACGACGCAGGAACAGTAATTTGTTATAGTATGGAAGGTTAACATTTAACAATAGTTCTCTATAAAAGATGTTTTTAACTTGCGAGACATAAAGGGTGGTGATTCCCTTTCTTCTGCAGTTTATCCCCTCCCCTTCCCCCTCCTTTCTCCCAACCTGTGCCATTCAGGAATGCCGGAATCAGTGGTCATCAAGTGAGTGACCATCCGAGAATCTGTTTTATCGGATTTTCGTTCAGAAAACTTGGATTTTCCTACAACACTTTCGGTTTGTTTTGCTCACCCCTTCCTATTCTCTACTACGACATTCTTGCTGACAACGGATGAGGTCAACTCCGTCAAGGGCTTGCCTTGCACCACGTTTTTTGTTCCTGGCTCAGCTACCCCAGACAACTAAATTTGCTGTACATTTAAAATAAAAAAAAAGTTATTTGCCAATGTTGTCTTGAGTGAAATTTTAAGTTGCAAAATTCTGATGTCATTTTCTGTTGTGTTGTCACATCTGTGACACTGGACGAAAGATCAGCTAAGGTACTTATAAGAAATGTCGCCAACCTGGAAAAAGGGTAAGAAGCAAGGATTATGCTAATTAGAGAACTTTGGGAATGTGGCAAATATAGGATATAAATGAAAGAAGAAGGTGGGAGATAATCACTTCTCTCGGATTCTGACACTGTGTGGTCATGCTCAAACTTTTGCCCAGTCTCTAAAATCATCACTGACCAAGTACTTGGTGACGTAACACCAGTGGCAACCTCCAAAGGAGCGAAATTTGACCGTTTTGCTTTTACACAATGCTCCAGGTCAACAGTCTTTTTCTAGTATGTCAAACCATATTCTCTTCATGCAAATCGTCAAATTTTGTCTTCAGTCTTGTATGATTATGCAAGATTTGTCAAACGTAAGCATTACGTGTGGACCAGGCTTAATGCAAATTCACGTTCATGCAAACCATTCAATTTGTCGACTACAATTAATGTTTTGTCGGAAGTCATGCATGATTACGCAAGGTCAAACATATCTGTACGTAATCATGCAATACTGACGAAAAAGCATGTGTGGGCGACAAATTGTACGATTTGCATGAAGTGGATACCGTTTGACAAGCTCGAAGCAGATCTGCCTGCAATTTTGTGTACAAGCAAGATGGTCAAATGTGGCAACAGGTGTTACGTCACAAATATGTTGCGTGCGTGACGGTTTTGGAACCACTGCGCAGAAGACTGGGCAAAAATCTGAGTAAAAGTTTGAATAGTGTAGCTTCACTATTTGTTGAAAAATTCAAAAAGGGGAAATTCCCTGTTTTGCAGCTATATACACTGCAACATGTTTACAGATGAACGTGTTTGATATAATAACCTGTCTAAAATAATAGTTTTCCTGATTTCAAGAGTATTATTTTAGACAGCTACTGTATAAGCACCACCATAAAGTAATTTTATGCAATACGTGTTTTAAAGAAAGCATTTTAAAATCCACTTTTCAGATTTTTTTTATTCTGTCGTGTGCTGAACTTTTCGATAATTGCATTTCTACAGTAGATGCAAAGATAGCGTGAAATGTTGATTTTTTTAATGGAAGAAAAATGTTGAAATTGTGTGATATATCAGATTTTTGCCTTCTTTCTTTCAGTTTCTGTACGCGACATGGGTTTACGGACTGTTTGGGGGTTGAGGGAAGGGTAAACTTGTCCCAGTGATATACGCCAGCAAGCTGCTCTTGTGTAAACTGCAATTGCTATATCAACCCCATCTGTCACTCCATTAAAATGCAAATCAAAGTGCATATGCCAACATCTCTTGGCACATTTCGTGCAAAAAGAAAATTGCTATTCGTTCGCCCTTACCACTTACTTAATGGGAAGTTAAGGTAGGAGGGTGGAAAAATCTTGGTTCGCTGCACCACCAACCACAAACACGCACTTTTCAAATACGTGAACATTCTCGTTATATGAATGTAAGCCCTAAGCTCTGAAATACCACTGAAAAGTTGTTATAAATACAGTTCTTTAATTAAAATTCATGTGACTTCTTTTGGTCATTAGGGTAAAAACATAGTGCTATAGTGCTATCAGCGATTAAAGAATCGCTTCATTCTAGAATGATTCTGGAATCATTGATTGCAATCGAACATCTTGTTTTCGATACCATTCAGAACTCATTAAAATCAAGCATGATTCTAGAAAAGACTCGTTTGTGTCTTGGATTCATGCTAGAATCATGTGATGCTCTATTCATTGATGCGCTGCTATACTATGTGCGGGTGCATCGCGAATCGCAGGCATGTCTTTAGGAATCATTCTAGAATGAAGCGATTCTTTAATCGCTGATAGCATTATGTTTTTATCCTTCGCTTCATTGGACAGGTGAGAGCACCTATGAATGCTAATTAGCAGGGTTCACACAGTCCTTGAAAATCTGGAATCAATTTTCAGGGAAATTCAACAAATGTGTTCAGATAGCCAGTTATTAATTATAACAAAGGTTAATTAAGAGTACATTCAGACAGTCCTGCAGCTGCATGTAGATATAAAATTCGCCTTTTAACTCGCTATGTTTTTACTCGTTTTTTTACCAAAATAAATTTGAGTCTAGTCGCTCAATTGTTAGATGCACGACTATTTGGATAATCCAAGTTGAATTCCAATTAAGCTGACAATTTGCAAAACATTGTAAAAATGTGTTCTGAAATTAGGGACTTTTTGGCACCATTTTATAAGATACTCTTTCTTTTAGCTGGTCCTAAATCTGTTAATTTTATCCTAGTATGTATTTTTAGACGAATCACGTTGAGCTGATCATACATGGCAGTTTATTTTGGGGCATCTGTGCATTAATAATTTACTAATTGGAGTTGTAATTAATTGGTATTTGGAGTAAATTAATTTCTTTTTATCTAAAGCCTCTGTTTTTGTGTGGGATTGAGGGCAAGTGGTTTAGTGCGGGCTCATTATCCTTATCTCTTAGAAACCCAGAGTTCCCATGAGATCCATGAAACAACCATCAGAGGTTTTATTGGTAAACTTGATAGAGAGAGAGAAGCTCAAATTGAAAATCCTTCGGGAATTTTGACTGAATCATCTGTTAATTTGGCTTCAAGCTAACTGTTTTAAGGTGACGGTGCCCATAGGTGCATTCACTCGACGAAAGGGGATTTTGGAGTGGTTTTTATCCTTAAAAACCATAATTTTTTCATTTCTGGATTTCCAGGTTGTTAATAAAACTTTGGTCCCTATATACTAAACTTCGGTTTAGTTTCATGTCTGATCAACAACTGTTTATGTTTCCCTGTGCAGCTTGCCATTGTTTCATTACATTATGGCTATCATTTTTAAAATAAAACCAAAACCTCTAGGATTTCAATGACCACACTTGGACCCCTCGGTTTTATCTTCCATGTTTTTAACCTGGCTTGTTGAGCCTTCTTGCTTTTTGCTCTTTCTCTATCTGCTAATAATAATGTTTCCATTCATTGATGAAATAAAATCCTGTGCATTGTCCCCATGACAACAAACCATATTAATTCGGTATCCACGTGAAAAGGGACGAGAGGCAATCTGTTGTCCTGGATGCTCAGCCGTAAATCGGGCTCCGGGCTCAAATCCTCAAATGACCTTTTGTGCATAATCCCTCCTTTTTTTTCTTTTTCTATATTTAACATTGCGTGATCCGATACACGGAGATTTGCTTTTTTGTTGATGGGTTTCGATTGGAAGTAGCTTCTATTTACCTATACGTAAAATAGCAAAAAGTTGCTACGAAATGAGTGAAAAATAATATCTCCTTTGATGCGGAATGCCTACAGGGTTTTAGCGACATGTGAAACTCATGGTGTAAAAATAGGCCAGCAAATTTATACGTAATATATTTCCAAAAATTTCATATTTCCGAAAATGTGGAAAAAGAAATTCGAAGTAGTATACAGTGGAATTCGCTTATGAGGATGCCGGATATAGCGATTTTCAGGGCATAGCTATCCCATTTTGAAACGAAAAATGCTCTTTTCATTCGCCTATAACGATTTTCTGAGATTTCCTCACCCTTTCCCATTTTCTAAGTACTTATGTAATGTAATGACAAAATTATTAGTCTTAAGGTTGTGTTGTTCGTTATCTGAACTGTTATTATGAGATGTTACTAACGAAACATTAGCTATCACATAACAAAATAAATGTTGGTAATTTGCATTAAATTTAAGTCAAATTTAATAATTTCATTTATAAAACTTTGCTGATATTTGTTTAAATTTTGAAATTTAGAATTACGTGAATTATAAAACAATACAAACATTAAAATTTATCTTGATTTCACTATTTTTATAAAAAAAAGTTTTTAAATTTCTCCTTAATTTCCAACAAATTTTAGTACAAACTGTACCAAACAATTTAATTAATTGATATTTTGTAAGAATTTTTTTCAGTCAAAACATTTAATAAGTACGTATAAATCAATTTTAAACGTGTATTTTTGTGTACATGTACATGTATGCATATTATTATTGTTATTAAATGTACATGTAAGTTTTATTTTTCATAAATCAGGATATAACGATGTTCGGAAATAACGATTTGGTTGTTTAGGTCCCTTGAAAATAGTTATAAGTAAATTCCACTGTACAAGATATATTTTATAATAGAAATTCGTCTAAATGGATACTTTTATTTACGTAGCATATTTATTTTCATAAGAAAGCCAAGGACTAAAACCGATTTAATCTATATCATAACTTTATAACGAAGAATAAATGACATAAGAATTTATATCAATAAAAATACTTTTATTCCCATTTCTTATCCGTGGTAGCTACATCAGGTAAAATACACTAAAGATACGTAACACCAGGGTTTTATATCACAATTGAAATGAAAACATCACAGTATACAGCTTGATTGCAACGCACTATTATACCATTTTGGTATACAAAGCATAACATACAACGCATTATTTTAATACGATATATACACTCTTAGTTTTTTTTTTTTTTTTTTTTTAACTAGCACATGTAATCACATGGTGAAGTGAAAATACAGTAAAATGTTCACTTAAAATATGTTTAAAACCTTGTTATGTTTGAAAAGCAAATACATGATTAAAAGAAACAAAAATGTATTTTTTTTAGATTTTGATCAATAAAATGCCAGAAACATGCAAGCTTCCTTCCTTATGAGGTCTTCCATGGCAACAAAATCATACGATTATCATAATAATTGTCAACACGAATTAAGCACGAAAGCACGTTGTACCAATTTCAGATTAGTGTATAATGAGCGATTGAACCATATTTCGTTCAGCTCTTTCCCATCATGAAACCACAACAGTAAATAATATAACAAAAATCATACGAAAAATCGTACAATTGTACATTACATGTAACACTGTACATTGAAACATTTCAATTTAAATATATGATAAATAGGCATTTTGTTTAAAAAAAAGATTCTTCATCTGAATTTTTTCCTCGTTACTTAGTTGATCTGTGGTTAGGCACTGATTGGTCTTTGTTTGTTTTTTATACATTTCGTTATGGTCACTTAGCCAGCTTCTGATTATCTATACTGTATACGATATATGTTCTAAATGAAATTGATTTCTGTATTCCTAAGCGGCTATAGCATGACGTCATCTGCTCACTAACGGGGATGCACGACATTAATCATGATTATATATATAACGAAAACGCGAACAACTTTATATTTATAAACCTTGGCCAGTTTGCAGTCAACAAGTTGGCACGTGCGACATCTTACAATGACCAGCAGAAAATGAATTTATAGGCTACAGTATAATTCTATGTTTACAATGTTGCATTACCTCTATGTTACTTTTACTTTATGAACAGTGCCGGATTATTAATTAGGCAATTTAGGCAATTGCATAAGGGCCCCGCAGCACAGCATAAAAGGTAAACCATGCAGTAAATTGACTTCTTGTCAGAAAGTCCATGTTTATAAAGCCAGTTTCTATAAAAACAGTTTCTCGGCCGAAATTAGTTGCCCCAAATTTCATGAATTATAAGTGGAGGCGATGTGATTGGTCATGAGCTCAATGATGATCGTTCATAAAGTGAAAGTAACGCAAAGGTATCACTGCATTGCAAACCCAGGGTAAAGAGGATTCCATTTGAAAATACTATAAATGATACTTTGGATTTGATAGCTGACATTGTAGCAAACTGCATTTACCTAGTCCAATTCTGATAAAATTTTACAATCGAATTGTCTAACTTAGCCTAAAATAACCTAAGACTATCCAATATACATGTATCTCTCTATAGTTTTGAATTCTACCCATTGATTCAAGGAGATAGCTACATTTTCCAAGAAATTTCCACACAAGGGGATACTAATCAAACCTATTAAACTTAACCTAACCCAAATATTTAAATGTGCGGAATGGAAAAGGTCACAATATACAGGCTCTCTAGGTCCATATTACAGGCAGCACCTTATTTGTGGTAGTAAGTTGCAATTTTCCAAGGGGATAGAAAGACATTAGAAGTAAACCTTATTTAGGGATCTAATTATGAAACCAAGTTGTAACTTTTGAGAGTATGAAATAATTTTGTGATTTTTTTTCAAAATTTTAAAATAGTATTTTTTTTTGAAATATTAAAATATTAATTGCTTCCTACTATGTGACCTTCTTGCCCCTAGAAGTTTTGAATTTTTTTTTGCAATTTGGTGGTGCTACCACGTGGGCATGCGCTGTATTGTAATGCAGACCTTGTCCATTTTCCCAGTGTGAAAAATCTCCCAGGTGTAAAGCGCCAAAACTAAGCAGTGGTAGTCTGAGGGGCTAATAGCTTTTATTAAGCTCCAAAGAACATTAATGAAGACCCGCGCAATTTCGACTTTGAAATTGTGCAGGTTAACAATTAGCACCTAGGAAGATGCGCGAACATTAATTAATGAACGTTGTTAATTAGTTTGCACTAAGGCAGACCTTGAGGGTGACGCCTACGTCCATTTCCATCCATAGGTGAGTGTAAATTGAAGCCGACGCTCCGTTTCCGACTTGGACATAATTAGAGTTCGTCCATTATATCCCAATTTAATTTGGCTCGACGCGAATCCGAGCCATGGAGTATTTTATGATTATTATTATGAAAATTAATATGACCGAAACATATTTTAAGGTTGTAAAATTTAACGAGCCTTTTCATTATTTCCATCCCTGGAGACACCTACGCTAACAGGGTACATATGTTTTATGTACACATGTATTGGTAGCAAGCACGAATGAGTCCGCCATCTTTGCGAACCAAACATGCAGCCTTAAATTGATCGATATAACCTGGATAGGTGGCATTTTTTAACGCAATAGTTTAGCAATGTAGGAGTGCCCTTTAACTCATTTTTACCCTTGCCATTGCCTTTCTATAACATACATTGTGAGGTCCCTTGCATGTTGACTTTGTTAATTTTGGTAAGGTATAAGTTTGGGGCATATATTTTTTATCTCCCCACCACTCCATATACACAAACATTAAACAGTTATGATTCCGCAATATCTGCAGGGATAATGTCGAAACGAATGGATAATGAAAACCTCAACTAACCCATGGAAATAATAAATGAAAAAACTATGTTCTTGTCCTTATCTATTGGCGTTATCCAATAGATCCAATGCAAACTAAATGCTATCATCCCAGGTCTATCAACTATCAGAAACTCAGATGCATATTATTCCTAATTTCTTTGAACATAATTCTATATTAAACTTAAGCCTCAACCATGAGTCAAGACGCTGCAGCTATAGCACTTACTTACTTACTCTTTTACACAATCTCACTATTTCACTTAAATTCACTTGAGTGCATGGTGGGAGATAACATAAATGTGCCAAGTTTGGTCCCTGGGGTGAGAACTTCTTTAAAAATTCCTACGTTGAAAATTACAGAAATAAGAGGCCCTTCTCTCCCTCACTACGCATATTCAATTGGTTCCGTAAGATTCCGCTAATGTAAGTTAACCTAACTAAACCTAACCTAACCTAACTCTGCCTAACCTAACTTAATTCGGATTTGCGAAGTTTGGACTTTGTGGAAACATCCAGTCACCACTTCAATCACATCATTGACTTATTCTTTGCAATATACATATGGCCAAAGATGCAGGTAAAATGCCAAATTATAATCACATTACAAATGTAGGTCACATATCTGATTGGGCCTTCTGTGCTAATAAATAATACAGTATAAAAAAACGTTGTTTTTCGCGTAAAACCTTTTAATGTAGCCAGCAAGTACTGGCAGAAAATTAACTTCTGACCCACCCTGCATGGCCACTATAGAATCTTCCGTAAAGGGGAGTTTTAAAAGACCTCCTCGCACCTCGCAAGACGAGCGCTCCGTAGCACAGCAAGTTCCAGGCAGACATTTTCAATGCATTCTTTTCACGTTTAAAAATGAAAATTTTTGGCAAAAATTGGTAACAGAATTGTACTAAATTTATATTGGGGTGACCTAGAGATGAGACTGATGGTAACACAAAATTTCAGATCTCTATGACGAGTGAAAGCTGGTTAAAAAGGACACGATCCATATCCATGTAATCAAACAAACAAGATGCTCTCCATTCATACCAAGTTAAATAAAAGGTTTTAAAAATAACTAAATAAAAGGATTATAGATGTATGTTGTCATTTACACAAAATGTTTCAATCACAACATTGTTTAAGTTTGCTAACTTTGATATTTGAATTGCTCACAAAGATGGCCGATAGTGTTGGATGGGCACAAGTTAATCTGTACATCTGTCCCATGTTCATCATAGCCACTTCTACTACATGGATACAATGTAGTTTTGTCTTAATAGTGTTACCGTATCAATGCAATGACAATAAGGATACAGCATACGAAAATAGTCCTCATTTTCACTGGCCTTAGTGAAACAACATGAGTACTAAACAAATTTTGTTCAGTGTCTTCGCTTCTTATCCAGCTTCCATCATACTTCATTTTGGATGAGATTTTACTCCAGCAACTTGAACTTGTCACCATCTTTCCATGAACCTACAAAGAAATAAAAAAACATTTAAGTTGAGTGAAAGTATAAAGCTTAATTTTATGTTAAGCTTATATTATAATAGCATTGGTTAATTCCAACATGGCCATGCCCAATTACTTCAAAAGAGGCCACCTTGAAGAAGCAATGCTATAGTTGCATACACCACTAGGGGGTGCTGAACGGAAATAAATCTAATTCAATTCAATTCGTTACCCTGCAGTCAGCATGTAATATGCCATGTGGAAAAGTGCCAGGTTTTTAAGGGGAAGAGTATCGCTGATATCACTATAGCACTAGGGGTAAAAACATAGTCCTATTGTGCAATCAGCGATTAAAGAATCGCTTCATTCTAGAATGAATCTGGAATGATTCTGGAATCAATGAGTGCAATCCAACGTCTTGTTTTTGATACCATTCAGAACTCATTAAAATCAAGAATGATTCTAGAAAAGACAAACTATATAGTTAGTGTCCTGGATTCATGTTAGAATCATGTGATAATTCTTTGATGCACCGCTATACTATGTGCAGGTGCATCGCGAATCGCAGATATGTCTTTAGGAATCATTCTAGAATGAAATGATTCTTCAATCGCTGCTAGCGCTATGTTTTTACCCTTAAGGCGCGTTTACACCGCCCGAAAGTTTTAAGAAAACCAGACGACTGTGGCAAACGAGAAAAACGATGCTAAAAAACGGTGCTAGAAAACGGACCTTGGACGCTCGTCCAAGGTTCGTTTTCTAGCATCGTTTTTCTCGTTTGCCGCAGTCGTCTGGTTTTCGTACAACTTGTTTTCCATTTTCGCGCGGTGTAAACGCACCTTAAGTCGCACGATTCTTCTGGTTTTGGAAACAACAATGGAAAGATCTTTAGGAGGAATTTTCCAGAGTGATCAATCCAGTCGTGACCATACCATATCATCCAAATAAACGAAACAGAAAAGCAGTGGTTTTGTATTGGATTAATTTGACCCTGTACTGCTCGTGTCCATTCCCTTTCAATCTCATTTCCTGCACGTGCACACCGTTGCTTCCCCTTCCGCTTCCACCTTTAATAAAGGTCCATTTGATACGTGGTACTGCTGAGAAATTGCCCGGATGTGACCTCCGCCATTTTTATTCCCCTCTAAAACTCTCCCTTTCTTCTCATCTCTATTTAATTGATGCATTACGTTTGGGGGATATATAGGGTGAAGAGAAGAGTCTAGTTTCCAGAGATTATAGGATGGCAAAGGGCGCCCCCTATAGTGATCCTAGAAACTATGGCAATATGAAACTTGATATATGATACCTGATAGAAGCGCCTTTGCAATGCCCTGGGTTAATTAAATAACAATGGGTTGGGATTATGGAAGGTCGAGAAGGCCCCATGATCCTTAGCATGTTAGGATTACTATTTTTAGAGAGGAGGGTAATAAAAAATATGCCTTAAAAATGGAAAACTTACTTTTATGTAGCATATGGTTGGGGGTTATTGGTTTAAATATCGCTATAATAAAGCTCATTGAAAATGAAATTAAAAATGAAATGTAATACCTCCAAATTTTTACCCTGTTTCATTAGATGGAATTGTAAGCCGGGAGACATTTCTAAATTCTAACTTTGGCATAATGTGAATGATGCTTTTTATGATGAATGAAAAGCACTTCATCATGTGCTTCTCATACAGTTATTTTATAAATGGGACAGACATTCAAAAAAAAATTGTAGGTACTGATGTTTCCAGTTGGATCTTTTTAATCATTTCCTCATTTTCTACCATTTTATTTTTTGATAAATGAGAAAAATCAAAATCATTCAACCTTTGCATCGTGATTGAATGTCATGAAGAATTTGTAGTGTTGTTGTTATTATTATGTAATGTGCTCTTGGAATCGCTATTTTTATCTAAAAAGCTAAGTCGAAAAAGTAACAAATTCATTACTTATTTATAAATCACAAATCATTTCTTAAAAACTGCTGGTATTTCTTTATTTAGACAAC
This sequence comes from Xestoiulus laeticollis, assembly GCA_034698905.1. Taxonomy (NCBI): domain Eukaryota; kingdom Metazoa; phylum Arthropoda; class Diplopoda; order Julida; family Julidae; genus Xestoiulus; species Xestoiulus laeticollis. The sequence goes on from JAQGCC010000869.1 coordinate 23,542, forward strand.
AAAGGTTTAAAAGAAGCTCTCGTGATCAAATAACCCACATGGTGTTGTTTTTATCATCATATATACATGTACATGTACTGTAACTATATCAAGACGTCGTTGAGGACTTACAGGAAATTTGGTCAGAAAAACGAGTTAAGCACACGGCTTAATCAACGTTTACGGAAGCCACCCAACTATAATTAAAAGCAGCATCATTTAAGGTAAGATTAATTAATTCAGCATGCTCTGCCAAGTTTGTATATTTGTCAAAGTCCAATTAGGCTTATTTAATCCGTGTCACCTTTTTTGGCAGGAAATACAAAATTGTGGGCTCAGACTATCGATATGTAATGCAAACAAATTGTTTAAGTTCATTTGCATGTGCATTTGTACATGTATAATACTTTAAAGAATTTAAATAGGAATAATATATTTGTTGTGTTTTTGCAAATACACCAGAAATGCAGTGAAACCTGGTAGAGTGACCACTTTTATTAAATTGGTTTTATTAAAGCATTTACATTATATTTCCTTAAAAAAGTTCTCTGTATATTGACCACCTGCATATAGTGACCAAATTTAGCCATTTTTGGGTGGTCACATTTAGCAGGTTTTAATGTACACGTAAAAGGCAAGGCAATGCACTCTTAATAGCACTTGTTGGTGGCATTTAAATGAAGCGCCATTACGAGATGACCACTGAACACGTGACTTAAACGAAGGGCCGTTATGTTATCACTGGGGCATTCAGCTTCTAAATTTCAGTCAGATATTAAGCGGATGAAATGACAGCATTCGCGCATGCGCAATAATTTAAATAATGCATCTATTTTGTTTATTTCAATACTTTTGACAGAAACTTACTGGGTCATGAACACTCACATAAAATTATTGGTTAATTTTTAGGCAAATATTAAGGAATAGATTTAACATTTATGCATGTTCTAGATCTTAAAAGTGGGCATGATCAAAAACAAAAACCGTGTAAATGAACGTAAAAAATGTTCTCCAAAATGCGGTAAATTCTCGTTTGTCTGGCCTTATGCCATGCATTAGGATTGGCCAATTTAATATACAGGTACAGTATATAAAAAAACAGCCGTGTACTGAAACGAATTTCTTTCCTTCCAATGTGCCAATTTTGTTAGACTTCGGACTTGGTGGACTTTAGTGTGAGGAAATTGCGTCTGTCTACCTCCAGGCATTGTTTGGACGCATGCGCCGTGCCAAATTTAATTGCGCTCCCTGGGGTAATTGAAGATTGAATCAAAACGGAGTTGATTTGGTTCAGATTGATTTGTTTTAAAGCAACGACGGCGAAGAGAGAAAAGGAAGCGACTCCACAAATCTTTCAGTGAGTATAGACGTATTGTTACAATTGGAAAACAATGGAGATTGCTACCTAAATACTTAGGGGAATTCCCGTGCTAAAACGTGAATTCGGAAAAGCTAAAACGTTCCCAACTTCCTGCATTTGAAATGTTGGACACCCTGCACATATCCATTTTATTTCCTTATTTTGTAACTCGGAAACTACTTAAGAATGTACTATTCCCGAAACCAGATACAGTACATGTGTCAGTAGAAATGCATACAATATTTCATGATGACATTTTTCAGTAATGTTGACTATTTTATGAATTCACTGCAAATTTAGAGGTCATGTTAATGATGAATACTTTAATAACAATAATTGCACGAATTCTGACTTTCAGTCTAACTACTAGTACATTATAATGTACATTGTACATGTACATGTATAACAAAATATAACTTACTGTATACTGCTTTTACTATATAACAGTACTATATACTATTATTGAAAAGTTAATTGTCCGAAATACATTATTGATAATTAAGTAAACTGTTTTAATGTTTATAAAATGTTAGATTTTCAAAAGCTATATTCTCCGTAACTTATAAAAATAAATTAATGAAAAATATTGATCAGTATTCATCCCGTTTTGGTTCATCCAGCTGGGCTAGTCATCCCAATTTAAAATATACATTATACAAAATATACATTATAGTAAAATTGTACATACATGTATTTACAAAATTACTGAAGGAAATACATTTAAAACATAGCCAGCTGGGTGCACCAAAACACGTGATAAATATTAAGCAATCTTTTTCATTAATTTATTTTTATAAGTTATGGAGAAACTGGATTTTAAAATTTAACATTACGTACTGTATAGGGCTTGCTACAAAGGTTAATCAGCCTTAACCATACACGAAATAAAATTATGATTCTATTTATAGTCCTGTTTGAATCTACAGGACCAATGGTTTCGTATTCGAGATGTAATATCGAGATTGAGCTATATTCCACCCATCAGTTACATATAAAAAAGTTGACAAATTTCTTAGCTATTCAACAAAAAATGTGCATGTTAGACAATAGATTTTACAGATCGTTCATTTTGAAATACATGCCATAAATGCAGCTGTTGAACCACGTGTAAAACATATGGTGACGTGTGGGGAAACGTCCTTATGAGCAAATGTGCATCAGCTGTTTGCACTTATTTTACCATATGACTTTAATGCTGGACCCTGCATTTCAGGAAATTTGGTCCCAATATGGGTGGACGATAACTTAATTGCAGCATTAAGCTGTTCAGTCAACCTGCAGCTAAAGATGGCGACTGAGAAAAGCCATGGTTCCATAAGTGCAGTTTCTCAAAGTCCCTACCCTAGTGGACCTTCGTATATACGAAAGCCATTTCATGTATCGATTGGTAGATGCAACCTCGGGGCTATTTATTGAATTGCGGGAGCCAACTGTTGATTTCTGCGATTTTGCGAGACACGCTACTAAATATTAATGCGACGCTCGACATCCAATCTCGCTTTTATTTAGCGAACGGTGTATTATTTTAGAGTAATTGCTCGAAAATGTCACGTCGAAATAGAGGGTCTTTTTTTTTTTTTTTTTTTTTTTCTGTATACAATTTTCGGTGTCAAACGTCTTTGCCGGACAGTTTCCATCCAGAAACATAAATAACAATCTCGGGGGAGATCAACGTCGGAAAAGGCGAGTCTTCTTTCATCTTCTTCGAGTTCGGGATCCATGCCCCGGGTTCGTGGTCATCGAGCGTATATCCCCCAGGAAAATCCAATACACAAATAGAAATTATGACCTCTTGGGCCCCGTACAGATATATCCAATGGCAAACCCGAATGCCCCTGAGGATGTACCGAAATCTGCTTCCACGGACGTTTTTCTACCTCACAGCTATTTTGCTTATTACTAGGAATTGGAACCATAAATCCAGGCTGCCTCGGGGATACACAAGGTTACTGTTTTCCTTATAGTGTTTTTGTTGTGACCATTGTTTATTCAAATCAACATTGGACTAAACAAGGTTATAGCATCATCTGCCTTAATTCTAAAATCGGCAGATAAAAATTTGTGGAACTTTAATACATGTTGCTTGTTGGTAGGGAATATATGGTATACATGTATGACATTTCCGCTACTATTATGTATTAATTAAGATACATGTACACATAGGCAAACCTGTTTAGCCCATGTACAATTATATACAGATGGACAATTATCGTATTTCTTATCTCGTTAGACCAAAACCTGTGAATAGCGCAAACCATGATGACAATGCATACCGTGAGTGACATGTCGCCACTTTCAGGGTCATCACTATGTAGAGGTTTGCTATTTACAGGTTTTGGTGGATTGTTACGCAAGGGAAGATTTCTCAAATCTAATTTAGCCTGACCTAACCTAACCTAACTTTGCCTAACCGAACCACATGAATTGGGAGTTATTTTAATGAAGATAAGATAAGGAATTTTACTATTAAATCTGTGATTAAAATGCAAATGTAGGCAAGGGCAAAAATTCATAATAAATTACATACAAATACATGTACATGTAGATTATTTAATTTATGTTAGTATATTGTAGGTTTCTTATTCTTAAAAACATTCAATTTGTTAAACTATTTTTGCACGTGCACATGTGACGTCATTTCGGCGGTTATATCGTTATGACGCTTCATTTAAAAGCCATTCATTTAAAAGCCATTGCCTTCACTTTTATTTCTGCTTTAAAAAATCTGTTTTATCCTCTTTAAATTTGGTGATGTCATGCTATTTAGCTACTTGGCTTACATGTACACATCAATCCTACCAGGAATTAATTCAATATTATTTCGTCTTGGACAAAATATAAAAAACTTGACTAGGGCTATTATCAGAAATACACAAGAAAAGCAAAATATATTTAGGGTCATCAGTAATTTTAAAGTCTGATGAGTGTCCTGCTCTTCAGCATATTAGAATCGTTACATGTACAGCTTTTGAATCATCCAGCACTTGGAATATAGTAGCAACAGGTCACAACAAGTTGCATTTCCAAAGATTTTTCAATATTGGAGATTGAAAATGAGCATTTCTTCCCCCAGTAACATGTTGCTCAGTTGTATAGGAGATCGACCAGAGATTGTCTCTTCAGGCCAGTTAAAATTCAGCTGCCCCTGCTAAATCCACGTTGGGGTCTGAAAGTGCATTATTGATTACTATAAGCTGTAGGCCTGTAACTAAGCACAGTAAGCCGATTAACCGAAAACGAAGCTTTTCTTTTTCTTCAGCCTGTATTTAATCATCGAATGAAGATTTCTTTTTATTTGCGCGTTGTTCAATTACGATTATTTTTGTCTCTGTTCGTGCCCAGTAATATCCTGCGAGGTATGAATCGGTGAAATTCGTTTTATTTGTAACGGAACTTCACCCACAGACTAGTGCCAGAAAGAGAGAATCTGGTCGATTTTATAGCGTATATCATCAGAATGTGGTGCAGGGAACTCGCCTTATTGATATTTTATTTTTATTTATTTTTTTGGTCTATGAATTGCTGGTGGGGGGTTGGGGGAGGGAGAGACCAAAAAAAAAGGGGACGGAGAAGTGATTGAAAAATGCGGAGGATTGATGCGCACATAAAAGATGGCGAGGATGATGAACTGCATCGTTTAGGAACTTATTGATAAAAAATGCACCATTGTCTGACGGGATTCAGGATATTCATTTCGCGAGGGCCTTTGCCTTTACTCGCGCTACAGCATTCAAAGAATGTTAGGAATGCAGCCGCCGGATCAAGATGGGAAATTGACGAGCGCCATGCACAGCCTTATACCCTGCTCTCTTTTTATCAAATCTTTTCAATATTCTCCTTCTTCACTCCCTTATCCACTTCTTCCACATTCTTCTTTTTTTAGTAAATATTTGCCTTCGTCATCGTACGATCAAACTGTTTTTGGAAGATTTTGTACCTCATTACTGGTCTTGAAAACACTAATTTTGTCCTAGAACCTCATGGTCGAAATGGTAATACACATGTACATGTTTTGTATACTTGGGTATAGACTTATTTAATGAATGACTAAAGGATGATTAGGGCCCAATTCTTGCTATGTTAAATTTTCAAAAGCCATATCCTTTATAACTTATAAAAATAAATTAAGGCTGAACTGCACACCCCCATTCCTATGGGGAAATTTTGATACATACTTTCAAAAAAACTACTTGTTATAA